>JAVYIG010004494.1:0-160224 GCA_035222895.1 Strongylocentrotus droebachiensis | reverse complement strand
TATTGTTTGACTCTGCTAATTTACAGGTTCAAGCCACCAAGTTTACAAACATGTTACCATGAAATATTGCACAAGAAGTCTTGATTAATGGTTCCCCTTTTCATTTCTATTTTGATAAAAAGAGTGTACCGTGACACAGTACTTCACTGCTACTAAACTCTTTTTAATTGTTTAAAAAGGAAAATAGCTTAACATGGAGAATTTTATTTTTTTATCTAGAGACCCAAATAAAATTTCGGTGGTACAAACCTCCTTCAGCAGAAAAGATGTAACCTCCTTCAGCAGAAAAGATGTAAAAGTGGCACTAATAGCAGTAAAGGAAATTTATGTGAAGTTTGTAAAAAAAAAAAGAAACGTTGTTTAAAGAATCATTGTATAGCGAAAAGTGCATACACACTAGAAAATAACATCATATAATGAAACTAATTTTGATGATGTCAGTTGTCATGACAGCGGGGCAAATCATAAGTGCCGCTCCCAACAAGCCCCGCCCAGTTGTAGGATTCTCGTACAAAAAAAAGATGTTTAGACATGCGTTCTGTTATACGATGTTTCGTCTTATGACGTTTCAGACTACAAAATAATTTAATGACTTATTGTACAACTATACAAGATTTGCTATACGACGATGAGTGCTGGTAGTTTGAAGGCAGGACAAGTGTTTAACATTGATATCCAACAGAAAACTAGACAGTGAGGATATACCTTGAGGCACTCCGTAAATACCATCACCTTAGTGATACAAGACAACCAAGCTGAAAAATCACCAGTTTGTTCTAGTGAGGAGTTTGCAGACGAACTCCTTGGTTTCTTTAACCTCCAGGGTGAAAACCAAGAGTGAAGACAAATGCTTCAAATCCGATAATGTAACAGTTTGGAGAACTAATGCACCCCTGTGACATACCTCAGGGCTGAGTTTAGGGGCAAAATATGGCTATCATACCTAAACATAATTGACATCATGAAAGGCTGCTTTGTTCTTTAATTGTTATCGGGGCGGATGATCTTGAACCTTGGGTAACCGAATCGGAGGTGGCCCTTGAGGGAGCACTCGTCAGGAGAGAGGAAAGTGACAACTTACAGCTTGTTTACAGAGAGGAGGGAGGGCCTGCCCGATTGCCTCGCTGACTCATGGATGGGGAGTCAAGGTGGTACGGTGGAGGGAAGAAGTTGGGGTTTTTGGTGGTGGTAGAGGTGGGTAGAGGTGGTAGAGGTGGTAGAGGTGGTTGTGGGGTGGTAGAGGTGGTTGTGGGGTGGTAGTGGTGGTGATGGTGGTGGTGATGGTACATGTAGCTTTTAGTTTGAATACTGAAATGACACTCCTTCCTCCCTGACTCATGGACTGATGGATGAGAGTAGGGAGGAGGAACAATGGGAGTCAAGGTGGATGGGGTGGTGCTAGAGATTGAAGATGGTGGTGGTAGAAGCGGAGGTGGTGTGGTTTTAGAGGTGGTGATAACTTATGCCTTTCTATTTCAGCCTGCCTCCCTGATTCATGCATAACGGGTGGATGCCTGGATGGAGAGGAGTGGCAGTGAACGTTGAAGGGTGGAGTAGAGGATAGGAATGGTGGTGGTGGTGGTGGTGGTAATGGTGGTGGTGGTGGTAATGGTGGTGGTGGTGGTAATGGCAGTGGTGAAAGCAAAGGTGGGGGTATCTTACCCCATGTTAACATTTCTTTACCAAATAGCCTACTCATGTGACCTGAAAAGAAGACTGCATCCAACAACATTAGAAATAATGTCCAAAATACACTAACATTTTATTGCAAATTGTAACAATTTTCATTCTGATATACTTTATGAATTAAACAGAGGCTTACTTATTTTAAAATTATGGGGTTGTGAAAAGTGGTTGAAGTCAAAGATCTACTAATCCTTGCAATCATGCACCCTTCCAGAGAGTAAATTAAAAAAAATTGAGGTAGTACCACACAAAACAACTCTCTTCGTCACTTTACCCAATCCCTGCAAGACATTTCAAAGTGAGATTGAGAGAACAAGAGGATTAATATTTTCCATCTCCATCCCCATGTCTGTGGGTGGGATGTAGTTCTAATACACAAGAAGGTGGTCTGGAGTCTGGAAGAAGTTCTTCCAGACAGTCAAGAGTCAAGATGACATGCGCTCGATGGAATGTGTCAATGATGGGAGCCCTAATCAAACAGACCCTGAAATAAATACATCCAGGATACTTGATGTGCCCGCTTCCATTTCATCCTCCCATTCATGCTGCCTGCAAGTCACAGGTGAGAGAGAGAGGGGAGGGAGGGAGGGGAGAGAGGGAGGGAGGGGAGGGAGGGAGGGAGGGAGAGAGAGAGAGAGAGAGGGAGAGAGGGAGGAGAGAGAGGGAGGGAGGGAGAGAGAGGGGAGGGAGGGAGGAAGGGAGGGGGAGGGAGGGAGGGAGGGGGAGAGAGGGAGGGGGAGAGAGGGAGGGAGGAGAGAGAGAGAGGGAGAGAGAGAGGGAGAGAGAGAGGGAGAGAGAGGGAGAGAGAGGGGGTGGGAGGAAGGGAGGGGAAGAGAGGGGGAGAGAGAGGGAGAGAGAGGGGAGGGAGAGAGAGGGGAGGGAGGGAGGGAGGGAGGGAGGGAGGGAGGGAGGGAGGGAGGGAGGGAGGGAGGGAGGGAGGGAGGAAGGCAGAGAGAGAGGGGAGAGAAGAGGGAGGGAGAGAGAGAGAGAGAGAGAGAGAAAGAGAGAGAGAGAGAGACAGAGAGAAAGGGAGGCAGGGAGGGATAGATAGAAAGAGACAGACAGACAGACAGAGTGCTTTAGTCTCATACTCTAGCCTTTTTTGTGGTATTTGCAGAAGAGTGTTTTAATCTCAGCTAGCCTTCAGTCTCTGCTTTCAACTTGCTTTAGGGTGCGTTTAATCGACACTTTTTCACCCTAGAATCACGGTTTCTAAAGACGTTTAGTTTAAAACGCAATGCGTTCAAGCGATTTTTTCGTCGGTCGTAAAAATAAACGTGTTTGAAAACACAAACATGAAACGCTGAAAAAGATGCGTTTTGTATCATGATTCAAAAGAATCACGGTCGCTAAAATTCGATTGAACGGACGGAGTTCTCAATCATGATTGCATGACGAAGCCTCTTCCGGTTTGGGAAAAAACCGCGCGCCCGCTTTGCATGCAATTTGCGTCCTTGTTTTTCCTTCTATCATTTTCTCTTTCTGTCTTTCCTTATGTTATTCTTTGTTTCTTCCTTCTATTCTTATGTTATTCTTTGTTTTTTTTCCTTCTATCACCTTTTCTTATGTAATTCTTTGTTTTTATCATTCTATCATTTGCTCTTTCTGTCTTTCCTTATGTTATTCTTTGTTTCTTCCTTCTATACTTATGTTATTCTTTGTTTTTTCCTTCTATCACCTTTTCTTATGTAATTCTTTGTTTTAAGCATTCTATCAATTTCTCTTTCTGTCTTTCCTTATGTTATTCTTTGTTTCTTCCTTCTATCATCTTCTCTTATGTTATTCTTTGTTTTTATAATTCTATCACTTTCTCTTATGTTATTCTTTGTTTTAATCATTCTGTTTACTTTCTCTTTCTATCTTTCCTTATGTTATTCTTTGATTCTTCCTTCTTTTCACCTTCTCTTATGTTATTCTTTGTTTTAATCATTCTATCACTTTCTCTTTCTGTTCTTCCTTATGTCATTCTCTGTTCCTTCCTTTTTCACATTCTCTTTCTGTCTTTCCTTATGTTATTCTTTGTTTCTTCCTCATGTTATTCTTTGTTTTTTCCTTCTATTACCTTCTCTTTTGTTATTCTTTGTTTCTTCCTTCTATTCTTATGTTATGCTTTGTTTTTTCCTTCTATCACCTTTTATGTAATTCTTTGTTTTAAGCATTCTATCACTCTCTCTTTCTGTCTTTCCTTATGTTATTCTTCGATTCTTCCTCCTTCTCTTATGTTATTCTTTGTTTTAATCATTCTATCGACTTTATCTTTCTGTCTTTCCTTATGTTATTCTTTGTTTCTTCCTTCTATCACCTTCTCATTCTTTGTCTTATTATTGCGATCTATGCTCAAAACAGCAGTCGACAGTCGGCCGTAAACAATTCCAGAAAGCGCGCGCCGAAGTTCCTGGGCCATACTGCGCAGTGTGATGCGCAGTGGTTTGGCTCGCAATGAGCTAGAATCAGCGTTGATGAAAAATCGCTTGAACGCAAACCGCAGTGACCTTGCTTTTTGTAACGGCGTTTTGAATTGTGATTCATGTTTGTGATTCTAGCTTCGAAAATTCGATTGAACGCACCCTTAGTCATTTCTCTGTTCTTCTGCATGAGCATTTGTTTTGATTTTGTTTCTTCTTCTTTCTAACATATTTACCCCCCCCCCCCTCTCCATTTAAAAGGAACTTTCCCATCCCATGCCTTTAAATCTGTATTGATATTACCCCCATCTCTTTGACTGTCTCACTCTTTTTCTTTCTCTTACATTCTGTCTTTTTCCCCTGCCGCCTCATGTATGTTATCTAAATGTTTTCCTCTCTTTTTTTTCTTGTCAGGATCTTATAATATGTCTAAATTTCTGTCCATTAAACTTTATTTCCAATCCAAATTTAGAGATATGTGAATGCCTCTTTTAAATCTTATTCTATTAAATCAAGCAATAAAGCACATTACATATAATGATCAACTAATGAGCAATCCCAGCTGCTTATAGCAAGGTTGCAGCTCAATTTCATCCAGTAATATGTAGCAAAACTGAGCCCAGAAAAAGAAGCAACCCATATGAAATGGAAAAGAAAAATAAGTGAGAATGCTTCGTTTATCCGAGGTGCACAATTCAATCATCTCATTCTAATGACCTGAAGAAGCGCTTTCAGGGATAACAATCAAGCGAAATTTGTTTTCACAAATCTTTGATAGAGTCCTCAGATTAGTGTTGGTCATTTTGACCGGAGGTCACTTCTCCCTTTGACCGAAATAAAGGAGGTTTGACCAACACTTCTATGCCCTTCTCTGTAACAATGGAAAGGAAGACAAATGCTGGTTTTTCTTGTAATCATTAAACTCTTAGGATCTTTTTCTAGGTGTCGGCAAAATGGACACTACAGAGGTAATCAAACGGTAACAAAAGGAGGTTGTGATTTAATACCGAACAAGGGTACGTTGGGGATAAAGGCAGAATAAGATAGAGACCTCGGATATAAATACCGATGGATTCTTTGTCAGGATGGATATGCTGATAGCACCAATTGTCATCATCTTGGAAATTGGGTTCCCATTTTTCTTTTTTTTAGGACATACATGCTGATTTTGGGGGCCACGTTTCTAAGGATTTGGACTGCATCATTTGTCAGATTATCTCCAAAATGTTAGAGGATTATGTTTGGTGTCTCCTTGGGGAGCGAGGGAGGGTGAGGAGGGGTGAGGAGGGGTGAGGGAGGGTAATGGAGGGGCACATTCATGGGGGGATTAGCGATTGATAAGTCTTGTCTCATGATGACCTTTCCCTGATAACTATACTCAACTTTCTTCCATATTTATTTCACACCAGCTTGTTATTCAAATAGAAATGTAGTTCCTGTGTGGGGGGAGGAAAAGGCAATTCACTGTAGATTCAGTATGGATGTGGAACTTTCACATTTAGGTGGAATATATAAGAATCTAGACATAGTTAAAGGTAATGCAAAGTTTTAGGAAATTTTGAAAATTGGATGGATAGTAATTCTTTAAAACTTTGATATATTTGGATGCCCCTGTGGATGGTTTATAAGCACTAGATAATTTAGCTGCCTAATTTGAGATTGGGCTAGTTAAAAATAGCGGGTCATTTTGGAACTTCAGTCTGATGAAAAATCAATATAGGACAATACCAATAGCCTTGTATGTCAT
Source organism: Strongylocentrotus droebachiensis (assembly GCA_035222895.1). Lineage (NCBI taxonomy): Eukaryota > Metazoa > Echinodermata > Echinoidea > Camarodonta > Strongylocentrotidae > Strongylocentrotus > Strongylocentrotus droebachiensis. The sequence goes on along the minus strand of JAVYIG010004494.1, from coordinate 154,386 downwards.
ATTTTGAAATACACAAATAGTACAATTAATTGAACATGATTTTCATAGACAATACAATAGGTATTGACACCAACCATATGTTCATTTTTTGAAAATCCTAGTGGTCATGTTTTAGTTGATGGGTCAAATTAGAGTCTGAGCCTGTAGACTAGCTACACTCAGTCTACCAAAGTCCAGGGGATGCCTTGGATACCAGTGGACTGAGCAGGGATGCACTCCTCCTCCTGCATGTCCATGGTGATTCACCATCCTTTCCAAGCCCAATGCATCCAACACTGGTTCATTAAGCACAAGTTTTAACTCCAAAAAAGATTCACTTAACATGACTCATTCTTCTTTTTGGCCAAAAAGAGATTAATGCTAATTGCATCTTCTTTCGAGCAAATCTTAGTGTTTTTGGTAGGCTCCAACAACCAAGGAATGCTCAAAGCCAAGGTCATTGGTTGGAATTGGAAAGGCAATGCGAATAAAGTATAAATTGTGACTCCCTGATGATGCAACCGTGGCAAAATAACAATGAAGAGTTTGTGTATATGTGTTCATGGATATTTTCATATAAATTAAGTTGAATACACACATATGTATTTCTCTTCCTTTAATAGAATCAGTACCTAATAATAAGATTTTCCCTTACCGGTATTTTCCTAAAGGCCTTGTACAGTTTTGAAAATATACAGCATTAAATAAGACATGCATTCTATAAATGGCGGAGTTGGCAGTTGAAATAAATTGGGTCATTGGTGCACTGGTGAGCCTCCAAAAGCAATTTGTCTTATTGCATTAATTGTAGTTAATAAATAGCAGAATATTTGCAGTTCATAACAACTTCAACATATTTTTCTCTTGAGTGAACACTTAGATGTTTAACAAATTAGCTTTGTTACATCTATATGAAACCTTCATACAATGGATGGTTTATAGATAACTTTAGATATACAAATGACAAACAAAAGATAAACGCCATGACTATATCTGATTTTTAAACTTGGTTGGTTCTACATTTCTCTCGATGTACGACTGACCTCCTTCCATTCTAATTTACAGGCACAATTCCTTTAGTCATAATGCATTTTTGTTTAAAGGCTGAACTATCCAAGATGTAGACTAGTCACATACTGTACTCTGCTCCCTATGCATGCACTGTTAAGTGGGGTTAGGCTTCACTCAAGACACAATACATGTTCAATTGCCAAATTAGAGACTGCACCTGAAGAAACCACTACCCTCTTTCTGTCAACTCTTCTTCATAAGATGACACCATCCAGTAAACACAAACAAAGTGATGAAACTCCTTCCACAAACCATGAAAATCAGTATTGATTTTATTATTTACGATATAAATCTACGTATCTACCTATTCTACTTTGCTATTGTTGCACCTCAACATTGCATAACCGAAACTTAAAACACATCGCCAAATTGCTCATACCCCCCCGCCCAAAGGCGCCCTCCGTGACCCTTGCGTCCGAGCGCCGCCAACGTAACCTCTTCCTCTTATCACGAGTTCCCTAGGACACACCTTGGTAAAGGCGCTGGGGATGGAGGGAGGGAAAATAGGTAGATACGTAGATTTATATCGTAAATAATAAAATCAATACTGATTTTCATGATTTACATCAATAAATCAACGTATCTACCTATTCTACTTTGCTAAAGACCAGCACAGATTAAAGCCGGGTGGTAAAAACCAAGCAAACATATCAACTTGATGAGAAATAGACGACGAAGCCGACTTCAGAGAAGCGACCGCAAAAGCTCGTTCGCCCGCGGTCACATCTTTGAGGCAAAAAACAGTAAAAGAACTTGGAGACTTCCAAAAAGCTGCTTTACAGATATCTCGAACTGAAACTCTGATGAAAAGAGCCCAAGACGTACTGACACTGTGAGTATCATGGGCACGAGGAGTCCTGCCAGGCGTCAAGGCCTCAGGGCCCGCCGCCTTGATAGCCAAGACTAACCACCTGGAGATCTTATCCCGAGATGCCGCCGAAAGTGGCTCTCGAGAAACCAGAAAGAGTTGATCCGACTTGCGAAAAGGCTTCGTCTTGTAAAGATACCATTTGAGGGCGCGAACGGGACACCACAGTCCGTCCCCGAAGACCGAAGAAAAATCCGACAAGGGATGAAGCACCACTTCCACTGAACCCGACGTGTCAGACTGATTCTAAGCAATAAAAGAAGCCTTGGGAATCAAACGAACCCCACGTCCTTCCCAGCGGATATGCCCAGGGGTAACTGAAAGGGTATGAAGTGAGCTCCTACGCTGACCAGAAGTGATTGCCATGAGAAAAACCGTCTTGACCGTAGTAAGCAGAAGCGTCGCAGAACACAGCGGTTCGAAGGGAGGGCCAAAACCTTGGGTAAACTCCACACTGGCGTCAGAGGTCTGAAGAAGGGTCTCTTAAGGAAGAAAGACTTCAAAAGAGCCGCTAGCTGAGGAGCAGAAGAAACCGAAGATAGCAGACCGATAGCCACAAATCGTTGACAGAGCTCTCCCCTTGTCATACAAAGAGATCAGAAAGTCAGCAATAGAAGGTAAAGACGCCTCTCTAGGGGCGACGCCCACCTCCTCACACCAAGTGTGAAAAACATCCAACCATGAGCTGAAAACCGTCCTGGTCGACTCTCGTCTACTCTGGACTAGAAATTGTGCAGCACGTTCGGAGAAACCTGACGAACGAGCCCTCTTCCCGATAACCGCCAAGCGGTCAGACGGAGGATTTCCGGCCGCTGGTGTAGAAAACCAGACAGAGGTTGCGACACCAGATCCGGATGACACGGCAACGACCACGGAGTCCCCACCAGGAGGGTCAGGAGGTCCTGAAACCACGACCTCGCCGGCCACCAAGGAGCTATGAGAATCATCATCGCTTGATCTTCCCTGATCTTCCAGAGCACATGGGGAAACGACGCGAACGGGGGAAAGGCGTAAGCCCTCCATCCCTCTACGGGATCGCGAAAGCGTCCAGAGCAAAAGCTCCTGGTTCCCGGACTCTCGAGAAAATCGAGGAAAACGATGGTTGAGCGAAGTTGCGAAGAGATCGATGTCGAGAACACCGAACACTCTCCTCAGTTGCCTGAAGACAGTCGGAGTCAGAGTCCACTCCGAGGGAAGGCACTTGCCTCTGGAGAGAAAGTCCGCTAAGATATTCTCTTCGCCCGGGATATGTGATGCAATCGGGAACACCCACGCCCCCTTGCACCACGCCCAGAGTTGAGAGGCCAACTCGTTCAGAGCCACAGAAAGAGTGCCTCCTTGTCCGTTGATGAACACCATCACCGATACGTTGTCCGTAAGAATCAGAACCGAACGACCCACCCGACGAGCACGGAAGTGACGAAGCGAAGCAAACACTCCCATGAGTTCCAACACATTGATGTGGGGCAGAAATTCCAGATGACTCCAGTCTCCTGAAATCATTGACCCCTGGCAATGACCTCCCCAAACCAACAGCGACACGTCCGTGGTGACGGTCACGGAAGGGAGAGGAACTCGGAAGCGTCCGCCCTGAAGGAAGAAGGAACGACGAAGCCAAGGACCTAGAAGACCCTTGATTCTGGACAACAGGGGGACCCATGACAAAAGAGAACTCACGCTCGGCTGATAAAACTCCAACAGAAAGAGTTGGAAGGGACTCATCAATAGTCGACAATCTGGAAGCATGTCGACTAGACTGGAGAGAAACCCTAGCCACTGAAGCCAACGCTCGGCTTTCACCCGACGTGCACATCTCAGAGACCGAGCAGTCCTGACTATCGTCTCGACCCTGTCGAGACTGGGACGAGCCAGCTGATGACGAATGTCCAGCTGAGCACCTAGGTAAGACGGCGTGCGAGTCGGAACGAATTCTGATTTCTCCCAATTTATGAGAAATCCGATATCTTGAGTCGTACTGATCAGAATCTGCATATGATCCAACAGCCTGACTGACGCCACGACTCTCGTGAAAATCCGAGGAGCAGGGCGCAAACCGAACAGGAGCGCTCTGTAACGGTAGAATTTGCCCCGGCACATGAAAATAAGCGTCGCGAAGATCCAAAGAAACCGCGACGTCTGCGGGATTCAATGAAGAAAGGATGGTTGCCAGATGATCCATTCGGAAAAGAACCTTTCCCAAATGAAGGTTAAACCGCTTCATGTTGAGAATCATTCTCAAAGAACCCGAGCACTTGGGCATTACGAACACCGGCGACAATTCTCGTACCACCGACAGAACAAATGCGTCGCTGGTGATCTTCCCCCACGCCGGGAGAAATCTCCGGAGCCGCCCGCCGACCTAAGACCCAAGCACTCGGGGGAAGCCATCTCTAGAGAATGACTTCCCACCACCACGAAAGGGAGTCCGGGAAGATAGAAGAATCACGGTAAGAAGAACCTCGAGACGAAGGACGACCACGATCCTGGTATTCCTCCTCGGCCGGGTACCAGTCCTGAGGGCGGCCCTTAGACTGGACGACGTTCTTACGAAAAGAACCCGAAAACTTCAACTTTTCTTACGAGGTCTGGAGGAAGGAACCGGCTCTTGGACATCGCGAAAAGCAACGGACAGGTCTCGAGCCTGCTTCTCACCATCAATCTCGGCTTGCAGTAGAGTAGTGAAACTATCTCCACAAAGGTGGGGGCTGGCCACTGGAATCTGCGGAAGCAGTCCTGGAATTTGATGCGGTCGAATGCCCAAAAAAGTGAGCACAGCCTCCCGACGATACTTCTCGATGGAATGCGAAGTCACCGCAAGCCGTGAGAAAAGATCAAACAACAAAATGTCACTTTTATCAAAAGGACCACGAGTCCCAAACTTCTTCCCCAAACGACTGGCCACCGCCACAAGTTTGGGAGAAACCCGTTTAGGACACAAAAACAAAACCGCATCCTGAGGAACGAAAGCGTACTTGTCCACCTGCCGCTTAAGAAATCCCGTCGATGACGACAAGTCTTCTGCGGCATTCACAAATTCTTCTTCGTGTAGATCAGGAAGAACAGTCCCTGAACCGCTGAAGAGTCCGAATTAGAAGACAGGAAGCCCCGCCGCCCCGACGATAACACCGGGACGACACAAGAATCGGGCACATATTTGTGAAACAAGGCTAACGAATCCGCCGCCAGAGACACAAACGGAGTAGACGCATCATCCCCCGCAACTGAACCAGACGACTGAGCGATGGAACCAGTGTCCCAACGATCAACCTAGCCCCCCCTATCTTGACCAGATAAACAGGGACGATCCCCGCCTCTCAGAGCGCCCAACGAAGCGTGAGGCGGAGAAGCAAAAAGAGAGGACCCCGGCCGAATATGACAACTCGAAACCCGCACCGGCGACTGCTCAGGCGAGATCGATGCATCTTCGGAAAACTCCGAAATAAATCAACCGCGATCGGATCCGAAAGTGAAGTAGGACGAACCGGAGGAGCCGACTCGGGCACCGAAGATCGAAAAGCGTCAGCAACAGCCCGCATCCAATCCGAAAAACCGGCGGGGGTGGAGGCACCGACGGAGGGAGAGTAGCCACCAAAGGCGGACCCCGAGGAGCCGCAAACGGTTCCGTAAAATCAGAGCGCGGATTCTTCGAAGGATAAACAAAATCCGAGGAAGAACCGGCCACAGCGTCCCGGGAACCCCGCCTCTTACGAGACGTAGCGGTAACGTAAAAGGCCGAAGGAACGGGACGGTTATCCGATAAAAGCCCGACGGTAGGAGCCGCAAACCGAATCGGGAAAACGGAACATGCACCGACGGAGAGGCGCGGTTAGTTGAAGCCCCAGGATCCGACTCGACTGCACGGGTACCCGGACCGAAATCCGGAACCGGCAAATCCGACAAAGGGACAGAAGAACCGATCGGTGACCGCTTCAAGTCCGGATCCACGGAAGCAACCCGAATATCCGTCGATGGATTTGTGCACCGACCAAACAAAAGACCTGACGGAACAATTGTTGGTGGTGCAGAACTAAGGCCCGTTCCACCCAGAGTTAATACCTCTGGGTTTCCGGGAACCGTCCCGAGAGGAGATAAAATCGCCCCCTCGACCATTCTCATAGGCTTGCCTTGCCCGCAAAAATGTCTGCTGACATTTGCATCCCCGGGGTTTGCGGTGTCACCACCGCTCCCGAGGGGCGTAACTAACGAAGACTTATTTGTAGAATCCTTCGTCTTCGTATCCGTCGATGGATCTGCGCACCGACCAACAAAAGACCTGACGGAACAATTGTTGGTGGTGCAGAACTAAGGCCCGTTCCACCCAGAGTTAATACCTCTGGGTTTCCGGGAACCGTCCCGAGAGGAGATAAAATCGCCCCCTCGACCATTCTCATAGGCTTCCCTTGCCCGCATAAACGTCCACTGACGTTCGCATCCCCGGGGTTTGCGGTGTCACCACCGCTCCCGAGGGGCGTAACTAACGAAGATTTATGAATAGAATCCGTCGTCTTCGTTCTCGCGACAGAACTTGATTTCTTCTTCGTGAAACCTGCTAAGAGAAAATAAGAACTGCGAGACATATTATAACCTGCGGGAAAGAAAAATTAAACAAAGGGTACGAGCAATTATCAACAAGAATTAAATAAACTACCAGTGACTAAAACACCCCACCGACTACCCCCGCACGCACCCGAGGCCTCGGAGGAGTGAGGACAGGCAAACGCGAAAGCGGAAACGTAACAGTAGTCGGCAAGAAAACGTTCTAGAATACTGATAAATAAATAAATTCACGGAGTGAAACTACTCTCTAACGAACAGGAAATCGTAGAGAATATTATAAAAGGCGAAAATGCGAACCAAAAAGTGACTAAAGAGGAAAAACTCTTCAACTTTTGGGAGCGATTTTTAGTGTAACTTATCCGTTCGGATGCGAAGAGATAAGAGGAAGAGGTTACGTTGGCGGCGCTCGGACGCAAGGGTCACGGAGGGCGCCTTTGGGCGGGGGGGTATGAGCAATTTGGCGATGTGTTTTAAGTTTCGGTTATGCAATGTTGAGGTGCAACAATAGCAAAGTAGAATAGGTAGATACGTTGATTTATTGATGTAAATCAGACAGTATTAAAGTCAAAGACCACTGAGATCCTCAGGATTACAATCTGCATTGACTTTTGTCAACACTTCTTTATATTAGGGCGCAAACCACAAGTCACAAATGCTAACATATCTTGGGAAACAATTAGTCATTCATCCCGGTGTAAATAACTGAATGACTTCAGATAACTGGATCGAAAGACAAAAGCATTTTTCTATCATTTCAAGCGGGTAATCATTTATAAGGAATGTGATTAACTATGTTATAGACATGATAAAGTAGATTACATTGTTATTATCTCTTGGGGCAAAGGATACTTTATCAAAGATGACAAGAGGATTTAATGGTATGAAGAAGATAAATGCTAAAATAATTGTGATTGGATATGAATCATCCATTTATAGTTGGTTTTTATTTTCTTTAGGAATATATAGACCTGCTAGAGAAGGGAAGACTAACAATATCACACTTGTATGAATGCAAATATTTTTTCTTGCAAAATAATGCAGGCCAAAAAAGTACAACATATTTTCCAATGTATCACAACTTACTAACTGAACTTAGTACAACAAGTCATATTCAATATATATCATAGCGTTTCTTTTGAAAAATAGGCCATTGAGTAGAAGTAACAGTGTGTCACAGAAACATATCTAATATCAATATATCTTTCCAACCATACCTTGGTGAACTACAAAACTACATTGTCTAGGGAAATGTAATCAAAATTGCCAAGTTTATATTCTTGGGCAAAACAAACATCAATTCCATTAACATACTTCCCAGGCACTTGTGAGATGTAATACCCCAAAGTCACTTTTCTCAAATCAAATATTCGCAAAATGGGAGAGTGTAAGGGAGAAAACGAAGCATAAAATGAGGAAAATGATTTTTTGCAGCGTCTCCAACTAGCACCTCATATTTGATCTAGGCTATGGACGAATAGTAGAAGTCATATTGGGAATGAAATAATGCTGAGTCTGGCTTCTAATTGCTTTGGATTTGGAAGCCGGTTCTCCCGAGCCGATGACTCATATTTAGGACATCTCTGTTTTTTTGATAGAATTGCAACTATGATTGAATCAGTCTCCACAGAGATTCTTCATATTTGATGTGTGATATTTGAGGATGCGGGAGAAGGGTTTATAGGCCACCCCCTTTTTACTGGGTCATACAAACTGGTGCTTATAATCGACATTGCGGTGTTTATCCGTTTCAAATAATTCAAAAGCAAACACAGGTAGATTGGTGAAACATGGAATAGCTTTCAACCACTCACATCAAATGGACATTTTCTGTAACTGATGCCCTCCACCGGCCCCACTCTGCCCCATCCCCTTCTTCAAAACAAATAGTCTATGTCTACACCCCTCCCCACCTAGTCACGCAGTTATGATGAATATTTTTCAGGGTACAGGGGCTTCCGTCCCTATCCAATCATTTCACTTGGAAAAAGTGTCAACGGAATTGAATTCCTATATTTGCTGATAATGCCATTACTCATACACAATTTCATATCCCATATTGGAAATAGGAGTGACCGTTCCATTTCATTCCTACTGGTAATTTGTTTCTCCTCTGTAATATACTGAAACGGGGGAACGGGCACTTGACCCTATATTTCCGTAGACTCCCCAAAAAGTGAAGTGGAAATCACTTGTAATATCCAACTGACAATATCAATGATGTACACCATTCTTCTCTAATATTGAGTTTGATAAGAACACCTTTTTCATACAGGTAGTATAGGAAAGAAATATAGTAAAATGTAATATTATTATGGGCTACTTTCAGGTCAAACTGGTTACAGCCATCATTACCTGGTGATTTGTGCATTACAACCCATTGGAAGATCTTATTCATGGTCTCTCTCTTCATTAACATAGGCTATCATTAATAAAAAATACAGTTTTATTATATAGCACTCTTCCATTAACTGACCAAAGCGATTACAGTACTACTATTGTCACCCCGGTCACTGGATTCAATTACTACTCTGTAAATCACAGCGCACATTCTGCACTCCCTGGGGAGCATTCCAGCTAGTCACCCTTTAACAAGCATGCTAATCCAACCACAACGACTTCAGAGTTCATAAGGACATTCACCCCCCCCCCCCAGTCTGCAATTTTATTCATTTGGTATGTTTTTCATTTTATTCAAAGTAATATTATTATGTTTAAAGCAACAAGAATTGATCTGATTTAGAGTTTGAAATGTGCTAGTTAATAGAACAACATAATTGTACCAACAATAAAAAAACTGCCTTTAAAAAGAAAATTAAAAGAAACTTTGAGTCTTTGAACACTGGTGGTTTGACAGACTACCATTTTCTCTTTGATGTCTTTGTCAGGGTAGAGGCAGGCAGTAATCTGAAACCAATACATAATTCCTTACATACCAGAGTGATGTCTAAAGAAAGATATCTCTTTTTGAGATTAGGGAGTTAATCCCTCTGTAAGGTTAATCCAGTGTCCTCCATCATATGGTCCCCCATTTATCATCATCAAGATCATCAGAAGTGGAGGTCATGACCCCCACCACATAACGCCCTGAATTCAATGATCTTAGCCCTCGTTATGCTCTTTGATATTTTCTCTTTTTATCCCCCTCTCTCTCTCTCTCTCTCGATTCTTTCTTTTTTCCTCATACTTTACCATCTCTTGTTATCTTCCTTGAAAATTTGTTAACCAATTTTTGGGGTAATCTAAAAAGTTTAGTAACTTGATTTTTGTTCTCTGTCATCAATTGTGGGACATTTTCATTCTTCTTTCCTTGCATCCCTCTCTCTCTCTGTCTCTCTCTCCCTCTGTCTCTCCCTCTCTTTCTCTCCCCCTCTCTGTCTCTTTCCCTCCTGTTCTCTCCCTCTCTGCCTCTCTCTCTCCCTTTCTGCTTCCATTGTCACAGTTGTTGAATGCATCTTCTACATACATCATTCTCATATCCTTTTCTACGACCTCCTCTCCCTATCAATTCAACAAATCTCTTCTACCATCACCAGCCCTTTTATTTTAGCTAAAAGTATCATAAATCTAAATCTATGCAACCTATTGACATTCTGTAAGACCTTTTTTTCGTGTTCACCAAGCACTTTGCTCCATTCATTACACTAGCTATTTATGACTTCCGTTAAAACAAAAAACAAACATGGACCATCACTGGCTGCGAACTATGAGTCATACAAATTTAGACAAAATATACCACAAGTCTAATGTTTTAATGGTACGCAGAATATACCCCCCCCCCCCCCCCTCATTCAAACCACCAAAAACTATCGTATATTTTCATGGTTATATGAAAACTCTATCAATAAATAATTATTTTCTTGTCTGATCATCGTATCGCACGAAAACCATATAACTGGGCGGGGCTTATCGTGAGCATGCACTGATGATGGTCCAACTGATCTCTTCAAAACTATTTCTTCAAACAATGATTCTTTATACGATGTTATCATCTATTGTGCTTTCCCTATCAATTATCCTGTGATGTATTTACCTTTCTCTGAATAGTTTGTGTAAATTTCTTTGAGTATGAACAGGCTATTAATTGCTCTTGAGACAAAAACCAAAAGTGACGTCCTACAAAAGGTCCGGCTGAAGATGGAGGGCCTGCCAAGCATTCAGGTGCTCTGGGTTTCTGAGCTCTTTCCCCGTAGTGGGTGGCTAAACTCTATCAAGCTTGGAAGGAATGCTAAGAATGATGAACATGCAGACAAAACACAGGCCGGGTGGCATGAAATGTAACATTTTTTTTCTCGGTTATACTCATAGCTTGTATAACATTTTGACATGACGTTCCCCAAACATGGAATGTTACCTTTTCCCTGGCTTTGGTACCGGAACTTCCTACTTCAAAACAACATTCTAACATGGCATGTATATCACTGAAATGTTACTTGTTCCTCTACTGTCTCAAACAGGAGCTTGTCTACATTACTTCTTTCATCATTTGTTGAAGTGTGCTTATATGTACGATCTACAGTAGATTTGAAACTGATGCATTCTTCCCATTCAGCACAGCACATGATTTTAGTGAATAGTTATTTGTTCGCTCCTTCAAGAGAAGAGGGTGATTTACGATTAAGGCCTTGCTAACAAGCTGAATACTAGTTCCATGCTACAACTCCATCCATTCTTCTTCATCCCTCTGGTTCTATAACATATACTGAACAGCAACATCTACTCCATGATCAAGATCCTACACAAACCAACTTCCTAACTTTACCCCACATCTTCAACAAAATAAGCCAGAGCAATACACATGGATGAATCTGCTTCCCATTTAACGTAAAGACATGAACTATTGTCATGAAATTATTCACAAATTCTTAAATCATTTTCAGAGACGCCAAGTTCAAAGATCCGCAATGCGTGACATTTTCATTATTCGGCGTGCGTGCGAGGGTATAACACACGTATAAGGTATAGCGTTTTTTTTTTAATCTAACGCGCGCGACGTGCGGTGAGAGCGTTTTCAGACCCTCAAAATGCGTGATGTCACGCCTAATGCGTGACACTTGGTAGCTCTGCATTTTAGTTTTCATCTGGCACTGATGGGTTTAGTATACCAAGAAATGTTGACAGACAGGTGTAACATGCATGCACATTTATCTATCTATTTCACTATTCAAGATAAAGAGAATTTCATCCAGTCACACAATGTGGATTAGAGAAAGTTCCAAACACATTCAACTTCTCCCATTGCATGTTTGATGGTGGGAAAAGAACTCGCTATCAACGGCTCTGGTTGAAATAGCGAATGTCCTTGTTTTACAAGTGTGGAGATGTCTTAATAAACTGCTCAGGGTTAGAAGTATGATGAGAGTTTATGATCCATTTGCCTCTTTCTCATGCACCAATAGAAACTGGCTGTCACTGCCAATTCACATCAGCCATCTTTCTTCATGACCATTCACGATGTTGGTATGAAAGGGGAGACAGAGGCATCTTTCTCATGGATAACTCGCTGGTAAGATGATGTCAGTTTTGTCGGCTATTCTACGAACATGGTCATCGGATGACTGGGCAAGTAAGCATGTATCAATGCACAGCGATTTCCAGTTAAAACAAATTAGCTTATTATAAGAGACTACCGTTTATACATCAATGCGTAGGCATACATGTAGAGCTGATATGTCTTGTGTGGTGTCCTAAATATTCCAATATTCCACTATCCAAAATGAAGTGCCTTGCCTGGCCCAAAGACTTTACTACAACACAATATCTCAGAGATAAATAAGTACATAGAATAGTTAGAATAGTGGGGGATGGAAGGGGTAAAATCTCTGTCCTTTAACAAACTTGGATCTGTTCACAGAACATTTAATTGATTCACACAAAATAGAAGTTAATCCAAAGAGCTCAAAGGGTTTAATCAAGAGAAAATCTAACTTCGATAAAAAAAAGAGTTTGAATAATCAAATAAAAATATTAAACATGCAATTGTAACCAGAAGGTACCCTATAAGAACCTGGTGAGCCTGACACTTTCTCTCTTCTTTTATCATCTTCCTCTCACACCATAAAAACAAACTACCATGCCTGACCTAGCATTGCACACGTCTCTGACAGGACATGGCCAAATGGCATCATAAATCGTGGACCTTGTAATGGACACAGGCTTTTAAGCGACTGGTATCAGATACAAGAGCTCTTGAGTTTATCAAATACTTGAAGTCCATCAGCGTGGAATTCAAGTCTGTAAAGTCTAGCTTTTTGAAAGGGGGGTCATTCAGACCAGCGATTCCTGAGTGAGTTTGTGAGCAAGAATGTTAAGTGCATATTATTTTCACTCATAATCTGATCAAGACCAGGCCGTAAATACCAATGTTTGCTGTTTGCATATTAGACCACCTATCTTTTGGAAAACATAGTTTTTGAGAAGGACATACTGCAGATTTTCCTGTTCTTATGAGCACATATTTCATTTTTTCTTGGACTTCAAACAATAGAATATATGCAAACCAATAGCATGTATATAAAGTAATGTTTCTTTTTTTTTCTTCTCAGGAATGAATTTCTTTAGAAAATGACCCGACTCCACACAACGTTTTTAGAATGGGGGGTCCGGATTAATTTTTTTTTTTTTAGTTAGAATTGCATGAGCCCAATGTAAACATAGTGACATTTGGGGTGGGGGGGGGGGGGGGGGTCCGTGGAGGAAAGGACAGTTTGTTGACAGCCAATAGGACATTAACTAAATGTTCATTAATATGATTTAATGTCCTTCTGGCTCTCAGCACACAAGGCATACAAACTCAGAAGGGGGAAAGCAAGGGGGTCATTTTGGAAAGGGAAGGGCGTATCTCATTTGCAGTAGGTATGATGGGGATAGTTTTCTTACCTGTTAATTGGTGATGAACATCATTTGGAGGCAGAAGTTCAGATAGGTTTCATACAATCCATGAGAGAATGACCATCACAGCCACAGAGAAGGAAATAAAAAGGGGAGAGAGAGAGAGGAGAGAGAAAAGATTAGTTAGTAATCTTATTCATAATTATTTCTTTCAAGTTGAATAAATTTCATTGATATTTGATAAGCATTGAAAAGGCACTGAAAGATTAACAGATCAGTTAATAAGCATGTCCATAAGTTTGATCTTTTAGATCATTCCCATGATTTACATTACAAGCATTGGGAATGCACTCAACGTATCTTTTTTCGGTTACATGCGAACTCTTTAATCAAAATGCAGCTTTCCTGTATCAAAACCTAGACCAGAAGACAAAGTTTCATTGCGCTGGAACATACTCCTGGAATGCTACAATCTGTAATTTGTATTACAGCATGATCAATTTGACAATTCAGAGAAAGACAATTTAACCCCTCAGACCATGGCTTATTCTTTATGTGAAAGTAACAATAAGTATGTATTGTTTTTTTCTAGGATAAATACGATGTGTGAATGAAATACATCATCAAAAGAAATTAGAAGTCGATGTGAGGTGATAAAAGTTTAATCAAAGTAATGAAAAGCAATAAAAAAAGACTTTTCATTCATTTACGCAGATAATTCAAACCCTGTATTCACAAGACAGAAAAAACTGCAAATTCTGAATACGAACAAGAAATTATCCTTGTACTTAGCATGATAAACTGTGGTGAAATCCCATAATGGGTCTTTTAATGGATGTTTGCACAAAATCATGGATTGTTAGCGCCCCTCACAATTACATCCAGAACACCATGATTACACCCAATTTATTACCCAATCAACCCAAACCGCAAAACCAACAAAGTCAGGTTTTGTGGAGAAAAATGCAATTTGGAAGATGAAGGTATGGGTGTACTGAATAATAACATTTATGTGATTGCTTTTTACATAGGCTTTGCGTAGATACTGAAACCTATTGTGACAGAAGAAATGTACCATAACATATTCAATAATTTTCTTTTCATCACATTTTTTCTTAGAAAATGTATCCTTGCAAAAGTTGTGCACCATTTCAAGATTGTAGACAGCAGTGGGGAGTCTATGAAATGTAATTTATAAACTGAAAAAGCAGAAACTATGTTGAATTCAGTCAATTTAAAGACATTGAATAGTGTGTAAATCAACCATTCTTTTGCCATTGATTTCTTTCATCTTTCATAAAGTTTTAAAAAATCTTTCACATGTTTATAAAAATGCAATTTTTATTCATTTCTCTTTTCTTCTCCTGGGTTCCTCCAATATTATATTCCTACTGGAATTACCTGGAAACTTCAAACTAATAGGTATTTTAAACAAAATAATGCAATATTAATCCTAATCTCATCTTAATCTGCATCCTGTCAACAACACAGTTTTAGCCTGAAGGTAAAGGAGTAATCACAGGATGACAAATCTCTGCATTGTCATGGAGCTTGTAGCACCATGACATCTTCAAGACATTTGCTGTCTCAACCAGATAACAAACCATCCTGTGGTACAGAAAACAGTTAAATATCACTTTCTCATTCATACCTGCTATTAACTTTAGCATTTGGTCAATTGACGTTCCTAAAAATTTAATCTATTCAAAATCCCTACACCATTAGTTCTAATCCTATTTTAATCCTTCATCTGGACACTATATCATCCTATCTCATCAAGATAGCGAATCACCAGTGGTATTGGTACCATACAAATCCAAGTTTCTCATCATACAAGTTTAAGCTTCTAACAAGTGGTGTGCTCTTCTGTAGTCATGGTGATCAGTATTGGTTATCTGTTTATACCTTCTTTATCCGGACATCAGCTATCTTCTGGAGCCAGTTCTCATCGGCATGGGTAATAATTAACATCAGTTGGCCACTCTATACAAGCATAGCTTTTAGCAAGTGGTCTGGGATTCTTTGGTCAGTGTTGGTCACCAGTATCGGTCATCTCTTTATAGCTTCATTCAGACATTATAATGAATGGAGATAGCAAGATAGCTTGTTCTCATCTGCGTGGATACCAAGTAAACACCAGTTTCTCATCCTACAAACCCAAGTGGTCTAGTGTTCTTTGGTTAGTGGTGGTCACTAGTGGTCATCTGTTCTTTGGCCCTTATCAACAACTAACTAACTGATTCAATATTTTGTCTGGTGGTCAAGTTATCTAACCTGTTCTCAAAGGGTAAACAAATGACACAAGTGCACGGACCGGATCACTTCTTTGTTTTCTTCCAAGATTTTCTTCAGCTTTCGTCCCCGTTATCATTGTATTAACAATAATGATAATGATAATAATAGAATGAAACCTTTAAAGATAACTTCACCTAGTTTTAAATTGTCAGATAGGGAAATGATAGGCATCGGTCAAGTGCCTAGACATTTAACATGCCAATCAAGAAAAAGAACAATATATTTAATATTAGTGGTCAGATTAGCTCATATGGTCAACACAGATAAGAACAATGACCCAAACACTAGATTAAAAATTGTTATATTAACTTCGACTTAAATTGGCATCTGATACCGACCTCTTAATGACTGATATAAGCGAGTTTAAAGTCGCAACAAATTAATTCAGCGGTCATTAGATGGTCGGTCAACAATGGTGATGGATGCAAAGTGGACTTTGATTGACCATTCCTCATCATATTGCGGTGTTGTTTTGAGATGGAATCTAATTTTGAATGGTTGTTAGGTACACTAAGTTCCATCAGTATCAATTACAGGAATGGGGGCTATATAATTATAGGTCGCTGTGTGAGAGTTCGTTGACATTCAGAGGCTGAGGGATAAGAGTGCAAGATTGGACCGCAACCAGATTTTGGTGTACCTTTCTAGTTCTACCTATCCATGCACATAATGCCAATCTGTCCTCATTTTCTTCCTATAATCCTATTTAATACTATGAATTGATTAAGCCTATAGATGAACATAGATTAATTTAGAGTCCTTATAATACAGATAGGTTAACACTTTGGTTCCATTCTTCCACTCTCTTGACGGTTGCTCATTTGCCACACATGCAATTTTGCACAAAAATATAGGCTCTAATTGTTGGAAGTATTACTTTGTGCAACACAATGGCTTTGCAAAATTACCTGTTTCTAGTCTTGATTAGCTCCATGATAACCTTTTTAAAGATGAAGTTGAGTTCTGGGGGGTGTTTCACAAAGATCCTAAGTAGAACTTAACTCTAAGTTGGACTTAAAAAATATGGACAGCCATTGGAGTCTTAAAATGAAATATATTCAAAAGCAAAAATTGGAATATTTTAGACTTTTCATCAATTCCTCATCAAGAACATGAAATCTCCCATGATAATAGAAAATATGAATGATTTGAATCAACATTTTATGCCTTCTGAAAAAAAATTACAAAATATTTTCAAGGATGCTAATGGCTTCCCATGAATTTTAAGTCCAACTTAGAGATAAGTTCAACTTAGGATCTTTGTGAAACACCCCCCTGGTCATGCGATTGGATTGTGAAAGAAACGGTGTGGAACCGACCAGAAAAGGTTGATCATCTAGCATATAAGAATTTGTGTGTATTGCAAGGTTCTGGAATCATCAAAATGATAAGAAATTTGGCCAAGTCTTGGTGAAGTTACAAACACTTGCACAGAAAGCTGTATATGGGACTACACGAACACGTGGCGTAAAAAGCCGGCCCCCCGATTTTTACGATGTTACATGCATATTTAGAATATGAAGGCATTTGAAGAGCCATGCTTTTCAGGGAACATGTCTTAACTGATGTTCTTCCACACTTGCATAATAAGAATGAGTAATGCTTACAAATAATTTTTCACCTCTTCCCAGAACTCAACCTTCTCTTTAACACTGTTACAGTTTAATTTTGCACTGGAAACAGATAAATAATCTTGAAGTTTTGGGATATATCTATCCATAATAAATCAATGTGGCACAGGGAGAGTATAGAGTACCGAAGCTGTGACGTCATAAAAATCTATTTTTAGAATTTCTCAATTTTTTATTCATATTCCGAAAGAACATCAAAAATAATGTCCAAATGTCGAAAACCAATTGAATATGTTAAGAATTGGCTGAGATATGACCGTCTGAATAAATAAACTCCCCATAGGAACTCAGTGTTATATGCTCTGGCTCCTGATGGTTAGGAGCCAGAGCATATAACACTGAGTTCCCATAGGACATATATTCATTCAGATGGTGATATCTCAGCCAATACTTAACATATTCAATTGGTTTTCGACATTTGGACATTATTTTCGATGTTCTTTCGGAATATGAATAAAAAATTGAGAAATTCTAAAAATAGATTTTTGATGACGTCACACTTCACCACTCTATATGCTAGTCATATAAAGAGTTAAAAAGAAATTTCAAAAGAGAATTTGTGAATAATTCAGATTTGCAGAAGATTAATGTTTAGGAATAAACTTCATGATGTATTTGCAATGACGAACCTTCGTCATTGCCTTGTTTTCGTTCACATTCTGCCCCATTAATATTTGCAATGACGAACCTTCGTCATTGCCTTGTTTTCGTTCACATTCTTCTTATTAATATTCTTACTTCTTCTTCCTCCTCTTCTTCTTGTCGTCCGGAATCCCATTCGTTTTGCACGTAGTGCTTGTTATTCCTAGTTAGGTGCTTTCCTCATGTCCTTTTCCTTTCAAATTTCATAGGCATAGTCTCTAACATCTCATCAAGGTCACTACATTCTTCGATTCTCGAAATCACTCATGCATAACCGTCCAGGCGCCATTTTGTCCGTTTCTGGTCCATTTTAAGGCCTTTCTTTCTTTCTTCCTGTCTCCACTATCCTAGATCCTACATCCTTCTAACAAATTCCTCTAGATAGTCTAAGAAATGTTCTTTAATCTGCGACAAATAACCTGCCCTTCAAAATGCCACTTTCGTACTCAAAATTCAAATCTAAAACCGACTCCGTCAAAAATCTCTCAAGTTCTTGAAAAATGGACCCCTAAATAATCTAAAACTGCCATAACTTTCTCATATAAATTCCGTTCTGTATTTAAATCTCACAGTATCTTTATCTCATAATTGCACATAGCCATGCCAAATTTCACGCTCCAATGACTTTGCAAAACATAAATAGCGCCCTCTAAAGTTCTGGGAATTGGCTTTCTGTCTGTGGCCGTATCTCCATAATGGCTTGGCAAACCCGTACCCTTTTTTGGATTTAGATACTTGAAGATATGCCCTTTCCAGCCATATACAAAATTATATATCCTATCACTGACCAAATTTGCGAAAATTGCCCTCCAAATTCGCCATTTTCAAGAAAATTCCGAAATAACTTCAACTTGTTCTAAAATAGCGATCTTTATACCTACGTCATTGAAACTTGGCAGACACATGTATCCATATACGTGACAACTGTCTGCTAAATTTGGGAAATTTTAATAACGTCGGCGCAAAGTTATCGCCAAAAATGATGAATTTGCTATGCATTACGTAATAGCGCCTTTAATGCGTGCAGTACATTGCGTGCAGATGACAATGGTGTCAAACTGACCGCAATGAAGTGCCCTTTCGAATGATACCAAGTATGGTATATGTTTACACAGAAAATTGTGAGTAAATCGCATTTGAACAAGGGTCACTATACGAATTCCGCCCGATTATAACACTTATCGGCCATGACGTCATTTTTTTCAGACTACTTTTCGCCCCCTAAACATCCTTTTTTTTCCTTGAAAATTTGCAATGACATTCCGAGATGCAATACGCAGGGCACCTCGTGGCCTGATTTTTGAAATTGGTCAAGGGGGCCATTGAAGACGCCATTTTGTCCTTTAAATCTATTTTACATTACATGTTTCGATAGGATTATCATAGAAAAAAAGAGAGTAGTTTACAATAACGACCATGAAATTCTCTTTCCAATGATACCATATACGGCCCATAAAGAGACATAAAGAGAGAGAGAAAAAACAATTTAACTCCGGTCATAATACATCCTAGGCTTACGTTTTCCGCCCATGCATTACACGCATTGTCTATGGGGCAAATCGGGTTCACGCTTTTGACCCCTAGAACGATCTTGATTGCAATGACGAACGTGCAACTAATCCCATTTGTTTTTGCACGCAGTGCTTGCGAGCCCTTTCTAGGTTGTTTCCCCTATCCCAATTTCTTTCAAACATCGTAGGCATAGTCACTACCATCCCATCAAGGTCACTATTGAGGCCTTTCTTTCGCCCTACCTGTCTCCAATATTACAGAAGCTAAAGACTTCGTACAAATTGCTCTGGATAGTCCGAGAGAAGCTCTTTCGTTCGACACGTAGAAACACGGCGTCATTGCACGCACATCGTTGTGACACGATTGCATTTCTAGTTTCCTTTTCCTTTTCGTCCAAAAATCCCATTCATTTTGCACGTAGTGCTTGTCCTTCCTAGTTAGGTACTTTCCTCAAGTCTTTTTCCTTTCAAATTTCTTAGGCATCATCTCTAGCATCTCATCCAGGTCACTACATTCTTCGATTTTCGAAATCACTCATGCATGACCATCCAGGCGCCATTTTGTCCGTTTCTGGTCCATTTTAAGGCCTTTATATCTTCCTTCCTATCTCCACTATCACAGATCCTACAAACTTCTAACAAATTCCTCTAGATAGTCTGAGAGATGTTCTTTCATCTGCGACAAATGACTTGACCTTCAAAATGCCATCTTCATACTCGAAATTCAAATCTAAAACCGACTCCGTCAAAAATCTCTCAAGTTCTTGAAAAATGGACCCCTAAATAATCTAAAACTGCCATAACTTTCTCATATAAATTCCGTTTTGTATTTAAATCTCACACTATCTTTATCTCATAATTGCACATAGCCATGCCAAATTTCACGCTCCAATGGCTTTGCACAACATAAATAGCGCCCTCTAAAGTTCTGGGAATTGGCTTTCTCTCTGTGGCCGTATCTCCATAATGGCTTGGCAAACCCGTACCCTTTTTTGGATTTAGATACTTGAAGATATGCCCTTTCCAGCCATATACAAAATTATATACCCTATCACTGACCAAATTTGAGAAAATTGCCCTCCAAATTCGCCATTTTCAAGAAAATTGAGAAATAACTTCAACTTGCCTCTAAAATGGCGATCGTTATACCTACATCAATGAAACTTTGCAGACATATGTATCCATATAGGTGACAACTGTTTACCAAGTTTGGTAAAATTCGAATATGTCAGCGCAAAGTTATCGCCAAAAATGATGAATTTACTATGGATTACGTAATAGCGCGTTCAATGCGCGCAATACATTGCGCGCAGTTAACAATGGTGTCAAACTGACCGCAATGAAGTGCCCTTTCGGATGATACCAAGTATTATATATGTTCACACAGAAAATTGTGAGTAAATCGCATTTGAACAAAGATCACTACACGAATTCCGCCGAGTTTCCGCCCGAACCTAACACGTTTCGGCTAAGACGTCATTTTTTCAGACTGCTTTTCGCCCCTTAAACGTCCTTTTTTTTCCTTGAAAATTTGCAGTGACATGCCGAGTTCCAATACGCAGGGCACCTCCTGGCCGGATTTTTGAAATTGGTCAAGGGGGCCATTTAAGACGCCATTTTGTCCTATACATCTATTTTACATCACGTGTTTCGATAGGATTATCATAGAAAAAAAGAGAGTAGTTTACAATAACAACCATGAAATTCTCTTTCTAATGATACCAAATACGGCCCATAAAGAGACGTAAAGAGAGAGAGAAAAAACAATTTAACTCCGGCCATAATACAGATCCTGCACGTTTTCCGCCCATTCATTACACGCATTGTCTTTGGGGCATATCGGGTTCACGCTTTTGGCCCCCACAACGAACTTGATTGCAATGTCAAACATGCACCAAATCCCATTGGTTTGTGCACGCAGTGCTTGCGAGCCCTTTCTAGGTTCTTTCCCCTATCCCAATTTCTTTCAAACTTCGTAGGCATAATCACTACCATCCCATCAAGGTCACTGTTGAGGCCTTTCTTTCGCCCTATCTATCTCCAATATCACAGAAGCTACAGACTTCGTGCAAATTGCTCTGGATAGTCCGAGAGAAGCTCTTTCGTTTGACACGTAGAAACACGGCGTCATTGCACGCACATCGTTCTGAAACGATTGCATTTCTAGTCTTTAAAGTTTTTTTGCCAAAAAGCTAAGAACAATATGCAAATGTTTGATTTTGCAATTTGTTATTTGTTTATCTGTTAACTGTCCCCTTTTCCTGATACCACCCCCTCTCCCCCACCCCTTTTTTTTCATTGGTACTCTAACACAACAATGTGGTTGGGTTAATAGTATCCATGCTGGGTTTCTATGGTAAATTTACCAGGAACTAACTGTTACATTTTCTCTTTCCCCTGTGCTTCCATACGCACTTCCCCCTTCTCCCATTCCCGCTCCCCAACACCCCCCCCCCCCACCCCCCTCTCTCACCCTTTTGCTCCATTCATTGGTACTCCAAACAACAATGTGGTGGTCCTAGATAACTGGGGTATTATCCATGCTGGGATTCTTCTTCAGTAAATTTACCTGAGCTAACTGTTATCTCATTCTGTAAACATAACTGTTTTTCTTAGTCTAGCACGCAGATTCTCCACCAATGTCTTATTTCAAACTTTTTGCAAAATTTGGTTTCAGATCTCTCAATATGAACACACACCTTGTTAATTCAACATTGACATCATGTGCAGACAAACCTTCATACCATGCCTCAATCCATTGGATCTGAACATGATTCATAACCAAATTTACCAGTCTAAACAGGGCTTTTTTCTAATAGGGACAGCAAATGAGACTAGAGAGGAGCTGTTTACACTTGACTGCTCTAATCCCGATGATGTGTAAACAAAGGGAGACTGATTGAGACTGCTGTGTGAATAGGCTGCTACACAATAGCACCCCTCATTAAGTGTTTACATGTTGTGTTTGATAATAGAGACCCAAGCAGGATTATTCAGAGCAGCCGTTTCACAAGGCTGGTCACCTAAAAAGTCAAATCTTGAGAAAGGATTTTGGCATCAATTCACTGTTCTTTATCAACCTTTATAGTTTGGCAGTTAAGGAATTGGCTTTTGTGGGTCCATAACATCAAAGGAGTTTAATTTGTTAGATTGTAAATTGGAAGCTTCCCATACCTCTAAAAAACACCTTTTATAACACTTCTATAAAACACTTTAATAAACTTAACTAATAAATCACCATCTAAAAGGGCAAGGAGTAAACAACGTTTTCAAAATAGTCCTCAGGCCCTCCGGAAGAACAGCATTAATGCTGATGAGGTTTCCAGTGGCAAATAGAAACATTTTATTATTTCAATGTCATTCTAGAATAGATGGGAATAGTACTCATAAAGTATCAATCTAATTTCATCACTACATCAGAGATAGCAGGGATAGGTGATCAAATTGTATTCTTTTGGACATTGCTATCTTTCAATCTCCCATAAATGCTTACATTTGGTGAATTCTGTAAACTGTGAAATGTTTGATATATCACCTGTATTCTAGCATGGACCTACTACGACAATATAAATCATCTGAGGAGAACCAAAAGGGTTTTCATCCACTGTGAAAGTATATGAGTTAATGCCTCTCTGTCTCTCACCAGATAAAATGATCTTATCAGAACTAATTATTACCATTTGAGAAACCACTTAACTCTTCCAATCTGGTAGTATGTGATTAATTGGAAAACTATTTTCCTTTTATCAGAGACTTGCTCTGATCTTCCCGCAGTCTTATCAATGCTCCAATCAAAGGTGCGCAGGTGTTGAACAAACAACAAGGTGAGAAGAAAATAGCTTTTGAAAGGACAGTTAGTAATGCCTCTGACTTCAACTACAACAACAACTACAAAGTGGTTTTTATAATAGTACATAAAACATGTGGTACTTTTGCCTTCTTTCAGTCAGATCACATCAACTCAAAAGATTTAATGGATTAAATTGAAAAGACATCAGGAAAGATGCATATTTCCTTTAATGAGAAAATCTATTTTGATGTAAGCTCAGTATAGGCACTGATGCACTCAGAGCCCCCCCCCCCCCCCAAAGAACTATTCTTTCATTTATATGAGATTTAAATTTGATATCAAATGATAACTATAACTACAAAATATGAACTTGAAGTTATATACCACACTATGGGCGGTAATGTGCATTGGGGACGTAATAAACCTACGGCAGCTTGTAGTTAAAAGGATTGCTTGTCCGGCTTGTAGATATAACTTTGAATATTCATTGTTTCTGTCCTATGTGAACCTTAGTTGTTCCCAGTAGATTGTTGTTTATAACTTTGAGGTTTCGCTAACTTTTAAAAATAAAACTACAACAGCTTTGTGTGAACATAGCCTTTGCCATCATACTGATATAGTTACCCTTGAAGGGATAAAAGGTGGCCTGCTGTCCTGGTGGAATACGACCCCCACGTGTTTGGTATCAAGACCTGCTTGAGCTCAAGATTAAATCCGAGCTTTGCAAATCATAACAGTTGCTGTGGGAAAAATGCCTATCATAAAAAATAAATAAACTTATCTACAGAGTACAGACAAAGATATGCTTGAAACCATGTCTTCATGCTAAATGATTTTTCTCCATCAGCTTTCTTGAAAGCATCTTAAAATGTTTCGCATCTGGTTAAAACATTCATAAGTCATAGCAGTAGTTTCTTCTTAGACCCCCCCCCCCCCCCCTTCCCCATAGAAAAGGGGTCAACAATAATCAATAGAGTTTTCCCAAAATAACTGAATGAAATCAATATATTTTCAATCTCCTCCATAAAAAAGTGTTCTAAAATCAAATAGAAAAATAATGAAACAGGCAATGAAGTACACTTGTAGGGCATACATAGTTCAAGCATGGTTCAAGTATACCTAAAGATTAAAAATCTGTAATATCCCAGGAATGCAAATGACTTTTGTTCCTTTCCCAGCTTCAAGCTGAGCCAATTGCACTTTCGGGCACTCTCACTCCCCTCAACACTGTTACATAAGAGTCCACTCAAACGCTTTGAAAATAACAAGTAGAGCAGTTTATCTTATTGATATATTTTGTTTTTATGTGCGAAAGTGGTGGCAGAATAGGACTTTCTCTCTTTCTCCCTCTCCCTCTCCCTCTCCCTGTCTCTCTCTTCTTTGATACTTCTCACCAATGTAGGAGGTTTAAAAGGATTAGTCAAAACTGTTATTGCAGGATTTATATATTGGGATTTCACGGGGATTACATTGAACTGGACATGTCTGGACATGGTCTAGACTCTAGAGTAGGTAGGAAGAAAATCAAAAGATGTTTATGTAGGCTATTCTGAAAGAATAGACCAGTTAAGTGATTTTACAAATGGGCCTCAATTTTTATTTTATGAATAGCACCTACATGTAACCTCAAACAAATTTGCCTGATGACCTGATGACCCAAAAGCTCTTCTCATGTGTGCCACCCAAAGAGACAACCATTCAATTTAGAGATTTGTTCCGAGGCATTCTGAGAAGAAACATTAAAAAAACCTGATGACAATACTAGTAAACTGGTTATATATGTATTCTTTCTCAATGAATTCTTTCTTCAGAGATGCTATAATTTGTAGGACTTCTGCACCAAAATCTCAAGAGTATTTCAGTTCCAACATACTCCACTTCTATCACGGTACAATGAAGTTCCCAGGATCATGCCAAACACTTCATTAGAGATATTTCATGAAAGAAATGGAATATTAGAAATCAGAATAGGGCAATACCTTTGCTAAATGCAGTAATACATGGCGAGCAACACTGTCATAACATGATTTTCCCCACTACAGTGCGTCCCAGAAAAAACGAAACCGAGAAGTATCGATGTTTTATCATAACTTAATCACAACCATAATTAATGAATGATACATATTTGGAAAGCTTAGAGTCTCCTCTTTCAGTTGGTGCTACTCAGATGATGCATATTTCACGCATGAGTGATTAAAAGCAATTTGAAGGAAGGAAACCAAAAAGACATTTGGCGGGCGGTATCTGAATTACGAAGAAAAATTAACATTTCTAGAAAGTTGAGTTTCTGCCCTTTTATATGACACCAAACTCAAGAAAAATGAGCGAGGAATAACAAAGTTCTGTTTGTTTAAAGTAGCCCTTACATTTTCATAATTTTAACAAATGAATTCGTTTTCACTGGGTGCCTGCCGTAGCAAAAAGCAGATTTGACAAAAGACTTAACTCCGTTTCGTTGACAATCAGCCATGCATGAAGACTCTCGTCTACGGCTTATTGTCAACGAAACGGAGTTAAGTCTTTTGTTAATTTCGTTTATTGATACGGCAGGCAGCCAGTGAAAACGAATTCGTTTAATAAAATTATGTAAATGCAAGCACTACTTTAAACAAACAGAACTTTGTCATTCCACGCTCATTTTTCCTGATTGAGGTGTCATATGAAAGGGCAGAAACTCAACTTTCTAGAAATGTTAATTTTTCTTCGAAATTCAGATACCGCCCGCCAGATGTCTTTTTGGTTTCCTTCCTTCAAATTGCTTTTAATCAATCATGCGTGAAATGTGCATCATCTGAGTAGCATCAACGGAAAGAGGAGACTCTAAGCTTTCCAAATATGTATCATTCATTAATTATGGTTGTGATTAAGTTATGATAAAACATCGATACTTCTCGGTTTCGTTTTTTCTGGGACGCACTGTATATAAAACTTGTGACAGTAGTGCCGAGACACTCTCCAAAGACATTGCCAAGAATTAGAGTCTGTTGCCATGGCTCAAGTCTAAACGGCCCCACCCTACTACAGGAGCTTACTCCAAATCTCTCATATACCCTTATCATCATCTTTCGGACCGCATCTCTCCTGCATCCCTTCTGGATCCATCTCCCAGCAGGTTTGCCCATCATCCTCCTTGAACTGACATATCAGAGAATCCCTCTCGACAGTTATGGCTTCGGCAAACCCCTACCAGACTGATCTCTTGCCGCAGTTTTGACAGAGGTTTTTGTTGGTATTCTACTGTCCTTGTATTTGGAATGCTGTGGTTTTGTGATTCAGGGGAGGATCTAAACTTGAACTAAGTTTGAAAGTACAGAGACATTGTCATTTATTTCTGTTACTGATTAACAAAAAAAAGGTTTGCTTAGAAACAAAGACGGAGCCCACAGGAAAGGTACTGTATCCTCCGAATTTGATGCATCAATTTTTATTTTTTTTCCAGATCACTGTCTAGAGTTGCCCTGTGTAAAGCGATTTAATCCTCTCTAATCTAGTTTTCTTTTTTAATCCCCACAAATCCAGATCTCTATTTCGTCACATTCTCTATTACCTATTTCAATAATTGCTATCTAGTTTCCGGTTGTTTTTTTATTATTTCTTTCCATAATTCCATTACTTTTCCTGTCTATTATTTCCTTTCCCTTTTCAAATTAAGCTATTATTTCAATAATTGCTATCTAGTTTCCGGTTGTTTTCTTATTATTTATTTCCATAATTCCATTACTTTTCCTGTCTATTATTTCCTTCACCTTTTCAAGTCTCCCTATCCTTTATCAAAGATTCTATCCCCTTCTCCTGGCCCCCTTTCTGCATGTTTTATTGAAGAACAAAATCTCTCTCCTCACTTCTCTCCTTCTCTCCATCATTCTTTCCTCTTTCCACTACTTCATTCCTCCATTTCTCCCTTCCTCCTATCAACAGCATATAGCCCAGTCATCCCCCCTGCTGTGAACATACATATGATTAGTGGCTATTTGAAAGACTGCAGCTGTGAACTGGAACATAAGGCCTGTCATCATCAGCTCGAGATTGCCAAATAACCGGCTATTTTAAATATAGTTGTAAATAACAGGATATTTGGTTGAGAAAATATCCTGAGAAATGTTGGTCTTGTTTCTAAAATATCCCGTCATTTCCCAAATAGCTGGCTAATTTGCACCTGTCCTAGCTGGTTTGTGATGAGCGTATCGGTCTGGTGAGGAAGCAAATTCGAGCTTCGGGATAATATCTTGAGTCTGAAATTAGCGGGTTATTTGGCAAACTCAAGCTGATGAGGACAGGCCTAAAGTGTATTTTTCTTCTCTTCATGACTACCAGCACCAACCTAGCACCGGGAGAGGAATTATAGGTGTTGAATGCATTCATGGAATTGGAATCGTATTGTGAACACACAGGGCTTTATAACAATGTGAAATCATTTCAAATGAGGGGTCATTAACAATATTTACGTGATAACATGTGTCAGAGTTCAAGGCGGCTGATATGAATCATATGATACCTCAAAAACATTGAATTAATTCAAGACCTAAGAAATAAGGCCCTTCTCATTCTCAACCGCCGTATTCATGGCTTGTTGGAAAGCAATTAGTGCAACTATTAGTATTAAAAAACATCAAACAATAATAGGCATTAAAAATCACTCACAATTCTCATCTTTTGTAGATATAATATCATTAGGTAAATCAACATAAATTGTTGCCAGACATTGAACTGAATGAAAATAGATATGTAACCATACTTACCATAGACCTACTATGATATGAGCTGCATGCTCAAAAATATCCCCCAAAAAGAGTGAGATGTTTTATGTTATTACTTTTAAAAAGCGGAGGGGGTGTGACAAGATTAGCATAAAAAGCAACATATGTTCCTGAACATCGTGGAGGGATATCTAGTAAGTTGGCTCCTAATTTTGTTAATCCTATTGAACATTTCCACATGTCATTCTAAAAAATAAAGACTTATTTTGATCAAATAAGATGAATGTGCAACTATTTGACAACAGGTATGTTTTGAGCATCCACTCTTAAAAAAAGAGAGATATTTAAAACAAAAAAATGCTTTGGATGACAACCATCACCCAGGACAATGTGGCAACCAGATGGGCTAAGCTATGAGGTTAGTACGCTGGGGTGCACGGCCGGTGCTGTGAAAGCAACGGAAACAGGCCATATGTGGGACTAAAGGAGATTCATTGTAGCTATACCTCTCAATAAATTCCAGGTGTGTTGGCCCAGCATGTTGCTGGGACCGGGTGAAGCAATGCAGCAGAGCGCAGACCTCGGCTTTGCGGCATTCCGCTTACTTCCAGTTTCACATTGGGCTACTTTTAGACCACTTCAAGGGATTCATGCTATGTGAAAATGCAGACAACATACCTTTCATGTGACAATTATAAGCTACCCCCACCATATACACTTTTCACAGCCATTAATACCATTTTGTTGTCAGCCTACTTATAAAATCAAACTGACCCTATACATGAGCGCCAAATTTTTGCCTGTACTCTGTTTAAAGGTATTACAAAGTTTTGGTATGGGGCCATGAATTTGGTTCAAATTAATATATTGGAAGCATATGCGTTCCTACAATATTCATTGATCATTGTCCCGGTTGAAATCGAGTCTAAAGTTATGAAATTATAAATAATAAACTCTTTATGTTGTATAGCTCCCTCTCAAGGTCAAGATATCAATTTAGCTATGAAACAATGTTTCTTGACTAAAATCGACCGATGAGCTATTCCCGTTTGGAAATTGTATATCACAACTACATATTCTGAGATTTTCATGGTCGCAGCTACCACTTTACGGCCGTGGGCGCTATTTGAAATTTATCAAAATTTACCGGGAGTACCGGTAAATTGTTATATTCAATTTTTCTCGAAAACAGAAGTGTTTTAGGGGTTCGTTTTGTTAGTGCTTATAATACATCCACAGGGTCATCCAAATATATCAAAATTGTAAAGATTCACTATCCACCAATTTTCAAAATTTCCCAAAACTTTGTATTACCTTTAAGCTTCCATATTAATATGAAATTATGGTTGACTACTACATATCTTTCAAATTATGTGCATACTGAAACCAATATTGTTTTTCATAATCTGATTGCTTGCATAAGGCTCAACCAATATAGCAACATATATCCCTACCACAGAGATGTCATTTCACATGAAAATAGTTTATTGCCAATTGATAGCGGTTGATTTGGGATGAACATTCACAAACAAATTTAGAAAATTATGCGAGCTGATAATGTCAACGCACTGGTTGTTTCTGAACACCATTAAAATTTGATCCAGGGAAAAAATAAGTGTTTATTTTTAGGGGGCTACTTTTCAAGCTTGCCTGCATGAAAATAACATTCTAAAATTTGTTTTGCATTGAACTCGATGCAAATTTACAGGGGCTCTTCGAGGCATTTCGGGGGCTAATTCGCCCAGAGCCCCTGTGTATATTGTTCACTAATTTGATCTGTATTGTTGAGATACCATCACAAGCCTAAATTTCAGGTCTAATTTCAATTAAAGGTAAAGACCAATAATGGTCATGCGATTGCATCGTGAAAGAAACGTTGTGGAATCGATCAGAAAAGGTTGATCATCTAGCATCTAGCATCTGCAAGGTTCTGGAATAATCAAAATGATAAGAAATTTGGCCCATTCTTCGTAAAGTTACAAGCACTATACACAGAAAGATGTATATGGGACTACCCTATATCTCTCACAGGCCATGAGAGATACAAATTTACCAAATATATGAATTACTAGGCGGTTTCCCGGCAAATTTTGTATCATCATGTATTAGTCAAAACATATTCTTTCACATGATTGGTAATGAGAGCTTCCAATTCATTTTTTGAAATTGGGGCGTTACCAATACTGGTCTTTACCTTTAACAAAGCTCATTATATATTTCTTACAGCTAGCAACAAAATATTTCTCTTTCCTCTTCTACATTATACACAACAGTACAATTCACCTTTGCCAGAGCTAATTATCACCCTTGCAAACCTAGCTAATTAACACTCGTAACCAACCCAGCTCCAACGTAATCACCCATCTCCTATTAAAATTACCATGGCAACCATATTCCACTATGTCTGCATTCTCCCCTTGTATCCATATACTGCATCCTTATTTCTCTCTATCTCTCTTACACTGATCAGTTCAACCTCAGCGTGGGGGGTCAATGTTCTTTTGTCCACGCTGAGGACATCTTTACTGAATCACGCATCTCAGCTGTTTTACGTTGCGCCCGGCCTTGCTCTTCTGGTTCTTTGGAAGACACCGGGTCTTCGTATTGGACCAACAGGGTCCCCTCAGGTGGTTAGAATTAATTTATAAAATGATGGAATTAGATGAGGAAGAGGAGAGCTAGAATGTTCCATTATTTTCCTGTTTCTTTGGTGTAACTAAAAATCTAAATAATGCTAAATTGATCCTTGTGACAACCAGAACTTTGTTTGTTTGTTTTTAACTTCTTGGGGGACAATTTCATTTTTTTTTCCACTTGAAGTTTATTTACACTGGTTTTAATTTCACAGTCTTCAGGGCTACATAACTCATCTTTAAAAGGATTGATGATACAAAATAAAACACGGAAAGTACATAAATGAATTTACTGTGGTGAGGAATAGCAGATTTTCTTCAACATATATTTAAGAAAAAATTAAATACATAACGTGACTCATTCACATTTCCCCCCAGAATTACCAAACAAATAATCTAATATTTTCCATACAAGAATGAACTATGTATGAGCACGCTGAATACATGAGTTACTAGCTAGCTCACAAATACTCCATTTCATTATCATTCCCAACATTAATGGCATGAGTAATCACACAGATACGAAGAGAATGACTTCCATAAATTGATGCTTGACTTTCCATCTCAGTTCCAGATATCATCACTGGGGAGATGCATCTGTCTCTTTCTCTCTAGGCCTGTCCTCATCAGCTCGAGATTGCCAAATAACCCGCTATCTTCAGACTCTGGATATTTTCCTGAAGCCCGAAATTGCGTCTTCACCAGACCGATACGCTCAACACAAACCAGCTCGGACGGGCGCAAATTTTGGAAACAAGATCAAGATTTCTCTGATATTTTCTCAACCAAATATCCCGCTAATCGCAACTGCGGACTGATGAAGACGCAAATTAACTGGCTAATTGCGATCGGGAAAGTTCAAATAGCAGTTTATTTGGCAACCTCAAGCTGATCAGAACAGGCCTTTCCTCTTGGCTAACAACACACACACTCATCCTGCAGTATTTGCCCATGCTTCTGGAGCTGGCACCATTCAGAGAAAAAAAAAGTTAAATATACGCTCTCTCAATCCTGGGCAAACAAAAACGGAGCAATTTGTAAATAGAATAACATCGCTGAGAGAAGGAGTGACATTTATGGCTACATAAATCTCCCAAAAGCAGTCAGGGTTCTTTTGGGTTTCCATAGAATCTTTGCATATCATCATTATAGAAGGGTAATGTGCAATCAAGATGAGGTGAGAGACCCAAAAGGACAAATCTTTTTTTAGTTGCCAGACAAGGTAAAGATAGATATGAAAGAGTAAATTATATAGAGATGAAAGAGAGTCCATAGGCTCAAAGTGCAAGGGAAGAATCGGGTTAAGAATGAAAAATATAGAGGTGGAAACCGTTGTAATTGATTTATTAAACTGAAAATTTACGAGATGTGGCAAGGTATAACCCTAAAGCAATGTCTTTCATTCTGTTTGATATATATAATAAAATGGAATAGATATTGAAAATGTGGATCTGAAATTAGGTGTAAAGGTGAATTGTTGGACAAACTTAAAGTGCTGAGTTACTCGTATTTTGATGTGTTCAAAAATTAAAAATATGCTGGGTATACATTATTTGATATATACTGAACAAATAAATCAAAGTTTTTTTACTCTCTGATTTACCGTTTTTTTGTTATTAAGTGTTGAAATTGGCATTTTTCAGCCAACACAAGCCGTCAATTCTGAAAAGCTAACTAACAGTCACGTGATGCAGGTCAGGACTTGACGTCACCACTGACGTCACTCGCAGTAGTGTTGACCGCGCGCTAATCTGACATGTCGAAAGTACCCGCGAATTACACTTACGAACATCACGATATAGTAAAATACCACCCTATCAAAAAACGCGTTTCTGTCGAAATTCAGCAAAATGCCGACAAACTGCATCGTTTACGGATGTTCTAGAACATCTCGAAACAAGACAGCAGGTTTTTACGGCTTTCTGAGTTAAAAGAAGGATCCCAGCCGACGAAACAAATGGGTGAAATTTGTGAAAAGTTATCGCAAGGATTTTACAGGCCCCGGTGTCTGCCATAACAACCGTGTAAAAATATGCGACGCCCACTTCACAGAAAATGACTTCGTGAAAAGATACAAGCTAGCAGAAAAACTTGCGTAAGGAAGGGACCTTTTCTGCCGAATTTAAAGGGGAACTTACAGACAATGCATATTATTTCACATTAGCATTTATTCAAACATGTCTTAACAACCACCTGCCTAAAACGCGACCAGCGGCCACTCGTTTTTCTTCTGCTATCGCTAGCCACCGAAAATGCCCACACGACGACCGCCAGGGCCAGCCTTGTACCGAACAACAACATTCGTTCATCGCCTTGCTGTACACGGCTCGCACAGCGGCAGCCTATAAAGATCTAACGGTCATTGACACACTAAAAACTATTTAACCCCAAACGTATGTTAAAACTTCAATCAAAACATTTAATTACAGACAGAATATGATTTGTTTAGTGGAAAGATGAATTTTGTGAAGTCGTCTTGTTTCATATGAAGTTTTTTTCAGCAGACTTGACCCATGCAACTTCCAGCGATCACCATCACAACAATCTTATCGGCATTAGGATGTTAGACTAAAAATTGAAGTCCATTAAATCATGACAATTTTGCATTGTATTTGGAGAACACAATTTATCCTTCAATTTGGAAAAAATGGAGTTCTTTTTTTCAAATTTTTTAATAGAAACCTTGAAATGAAATATATGGTTGCCATCGAAACAAAACAAAGAAAATAAAAGAAAATATTTAAAAAGTAATATATTTACTTTCCAGATCAAATTGCTACTCAAAACACTTTGCATTCCAAGATGATGGCAGGTACATCTTTTCACAACATTTCTTAAATTAAAATATAAGGTTGCCATGGCAACAAACAAAGAAAAACAAAGAAAAAACAATGAAAAATAAAGATTACAAAATATATATATATTACAGGAAAAAGGTTTCCTGATAAAATTTGAGGATCGATTTGAGGATCTGGAGGATAGATGATTTTCAAGTAAAGTTTCCAAAGCTTGAAGTACAATTGCTGATATCAATACCTGGTACAAATAAACAGCAATACAAATTTAAGATGATATTTCAATGTAAACCTGGATTAAAATTCTGGCAGTCATGGTGGGAAAATATTCCAAGTACATGTAAAATTGCTTTTTGATAAAGGAAAACAAATATGGTAAATGTCCAGAAAACCTCTTGTTATGTTACAAATTTATCAGCAGAATAACACCTGTATATTTACAATTACAGCTGAGTCACTAGAATTGCTCATTTCTACGTAATTTCCCTAGAAACAGTGTTTAATTTCCCTTGAAACAGTGTTTTAATAATTTCTTGCATTTCATCTTTTTTAAAGAGGGAGTTTGTACACTTAGAAGAAGAGCCACATGCTGGCGCTTACAATGGAAAATTCCACGTGCGCGCACGTGGCCATTACGACTTTCATGATAACATCACGCTCTTCTTTCATTTATACTTCCTCCCGGCATTTCACTCGTACACACATTCAACATTTCAACTTCTTTTTCTATAATAAATACCGAGTTATTGCTTTAATAATGGAGTCTTTAATTATGGAAAACTTACATTCAACGTTTGTAGTCTATCAAAATTTGCAATTTATCCATGGAAAGTAGTTTCTAGTTGCAAATATTTCGTTCGGTCCGTACGTGTTCAGCACAGAATCACCAGGGGTTGAGGGCGATCGAGTGTCAAGACTTACGTTTGTGATTATCTCTACCTGATCCTAAATGAATTTCCCTTAGATTTTTGGCTCAAAGATAGCTTGAATATCACTTATATATATACTAACCCTGACTTTTGCAAAAATTACATTTTTATAAGAAAAAGATCGCTATAAATTGGAACCTTTTTTTACCCGCTCAAATATATTAAAAGTACGGGGGTAGGCAACAAAGTCAACACGCATGGATTCTTTTCTCAGTTTCATGAATGGCATGTCCAAATTTGGGCATCGTTTCCCCGGGACTACCTCTAGATTTCGATGTAAACATGCGCAGTTTTTCAGAGAGTCACAGAAAAGCAGTGCCATGGCTGCTGCAATGCGTTTCAAACGCTTGCAAAGGGCCAATGGGCGAATTAGAGCTCATCTTTACTGCCATATTTTGATTGATTCTACGATTCTACTTGTGAAGAAAATACTTCCAATATTGGAATACAACTTTAATCTACGGTAATTCTTAATCAATTAGTTCTTTCCTGCTAAATTTGATTTTAAATGAATTTTTAAAGATTGCATGTTTTTATTTCAACTACAATCACCGTTGATTCGTACGCACATTGATGGCTCGATTTCACTGAGCAATTCAGGATTGCAGCAAATTCTGTGAATCTCATGGAGGAAATTGGGATTTATGCGATACATCTTTCACTCATCAAGTCTAGCATCTCTTTTTTCTTGAAGTTTGAGAGGGATCTTTTACAAAGTAAATGTTGTAAACCAGTCCAGATTTTGTAAGTTTTCGTGTACTATGACATTGCGAACACATTGTAAGGATAAGGCAACATCCTTAGTACGGTCGAGTACTGTCCGTGACGTAGTATGCCGAAATTTGCATATAGAGGTCACTTCGATCGTTTAACGAAGGGGCTGGAGAAACGAATTGGGTAGTGTCAGAAACCAAATTATAAACTCTAATTTAACAGACTTCCCGATTGAATTTTTTGAAAATTCAAAAGGCATATTGATAGTAAGAACATACATTTCTAGATTATAGAATAAAAACCATGATTTTTTCTACAAATCACTCAGCACTTTAATGAAATATTGATATATCATAATTTGGGAAATAAGTCAATAGCACAACAGGAAGGAGAGGAGTCTACTGGTAAATTGATAATTCAAACTCTGACTCTGAATGGGAGAGAAATAACAAGAAACAGAACATTTGGAATGAGACAGAGAGAGAGAGAGAGAGAGAGAGAGAGAGAGAAAGTGAGAAAGAGAAGGAATGGAGGTAGAGTGAGAGTGGTATGAAGACAATGGGTACAAAAAACATTTCAAAATAGAGAGAAAGAGACAAAAGTTTGAGGCAGAGTAATTTCAAAGTGACTCTGAATGGAAGAGAGTTAGCGAGAAAAAGAACATTCGAAAAGAAAGAGAGAGGGAGAGACAGAGAGAGAGAGAGACAAAGAGAGAGAGAGAAAAAAGTGGAAGAGAAAGGATGGAGGTATAATGAGAGGAAGTAGTGTGAAGCGATTTATGCTCACATCATCCATCACCCACCAATAAATTGGTCATTGTGGAGAGAATGATGATGGGGTCCTCAGTCTGTTGATGGAGCTGCCCAATATGCCCTTCCTCCTCCTCCTCCTCCTTTGTACCCCAAAGTCTTTGTTTATTGGTCTAGAGTGACCCATACTTGAAGAAAAAATGAACTGGGGGGGGGGGGGGGGGGGGGGAGTGGTGGATTTGATTCATAGTTTTCCTGTGAAATGTACACACCAGTGGTGGTAGGAAGTCCAATTTAGCATTCAAGAATATAATTATTGAAATGTACATAAGAAACTGTAGCACTTATTCCTGATATCCTGCTAATTGCAACTTCAGGCTGATGAGGACGGGCCTATAGTCTAACCTACATCAAACAGAAAAACAAGATCTTACAGTGCAATTTCTGAATGAACATGAGTACTATACATGGCACTATTATGGTCAATATTAATGGAGATTGAGAGGCAATTTCATATAGATTTGGTCTCATCTCCTCTGGAAAATGTTCCAGTATCGACTACATGAGTGCCTTTAAAGGGATCCGGTAACTTGTCTCAGATCCTTAGAAAAAATCCTTGATTTAGCTCATGCTGCAATCATAATTATAAACCTTTAGGGCATACATGAATCCCATGACATTTACAAGCCCATCGCCTGTCTGATTATCAAGATATTTATGATAGGAAATCGAAATCAAATTTAGCGTTTTCCTAACAGTTTTTATAACACTAGTCTATTGGGAAAAATGAGTATGGTAATTCCAGTCACTCAAAGATTTTTACTTTTTTGAGGCACTTCATGATCATTTTGAAGCGCAATTTTCTTAAGGTTTCAATATTACACCATATCACAGACACTGCTAACACGTAGGGCTAATGCAGTTCAGATTTAGCAATGTTTAAACGATGCCTTTAATGTGACTCTTCCATGAAGAATGAAGAGTGGAATCAAAAGGGATCAGGGATGAGCGAAGGACTTCCTTGAGCATGAGGGCTGATCATCTTCTCCAAATCTGTGCAAATTATTGGAGCAAATTTACACAACCTTGATACGGAGGTTTAATGGAGCAAGAAAAATCAGGACAAGATGCAGGACACAGCGGAACACTTTTTCAATTTCCCTTTTGTCAGGACCGGCTGGCTGACAAAGGCCGTGAGGTCGGAGGTTATTTATCATAGGAGAGTGGTTGAATGTTGTGGAGGTCGAGTTCAAATGGAGATAAGTGATGAATGAAAGGAAAATGATGAATTCTCCAAAGTCATCTGTCCATATTTTTTTTACATGATTCCTCACAGCTCAAAGCACTTGTATTTCACCATGATTTCACCAATGCTCCAGTTCCTTGGTATTTTACAAGGGATGATATAGGCTAAATCGACCTAAGGTCAAGTAAGCCCCCATCCAACAGGGAGTCCTCCCCTCTCATCAGAAATATTTAATGACCAAATGAACTCATTCATGTACATTACTAAGTGATATATGCAAGCAAGCAAAGCAAGCGATGTAGAAATACACTTTTGATCTTTAAAATGTAAATATTTCCTCATGAAATTACATAATTTAGCAGTCTCTAAAATCAGTAATTCAATTTCACTAATGCCTTGCACCCCCAAGGGTGCTGCAGCATCCCTGTTGAAAAAACATTGTTTTCTATTCTCCCTCTCCCCCTCTCTCTCTTTCATTATCTCCCTCTAGGACATATTTTCTCCTTTATATTCTTTCTTTACTTAGTTTTCAAAACACCTCACATTATGTGAGTAAGGCCTAATCTGACACAAAGCACAGATAATGATATTCTCATATCTAATGGAAAATAAATAATCATCAATCTCCCATCATAATTCATGTTTGATCAAATGATACAATACATACAATGTAGCCGGAGTCACTATGTGGTTTCACACAGGTCATTGACTTCTATTCTAGGTATAACAAATATGTCTGCTTTCTATCACATAGTCTGAACCTCCAGACCCCAACAAAAACAAAAAGTGCACAAGATGCCTATTCACTGATTTACGACCTCTACGGTATATATGGATTACGATGGTCTTATCTTTTAATTTTGTGGTAATATTGCAACATCTAGACCATATCTAAAGGTTACAACTTGAGAAAGGGATCAAAACGATAACAGTGAATTGATGATGGAAAGATTATGACCACTATTGAAGAACCTACATGTAAATCAGTCATTGGGTGATGGAAACCATCATCTCCAACCTTTTAATCAGCCATCAGTCTAATAAAGTTCATCATGGTTGGATAATCATTGTCTCAAGGAATTAACTTGTGACCTATTTTAGGTCGTCAACCTTCTGTCAGCTCCAGAATCTATCCCTTTTGTCTCCATCTCAAAAATTATCTTGTTCTTTTGCTGACATCAATTGCATTTGATGATAGCATGTCCTAATTTTCAGGATACAGACTTTTCTCGAGTATAGTAAATTATTGCTGAACCAGAAATCAGTGCATCAGTGCAACACTTGGAGTTGGACTTATTTCCCACATGGTCTACAATTGTAAATGTCTTATGCTCCAAACAAATTAAAAAAGTTTCTTGCCGCAAAACAACCAACGTGTAAAAATTAACGAATAGATTAATGTCAACAACTACTACAACTTCTAAAACTGTATAAGGTATTCAGTCCTATCCATGCTCTATACATGAATCATAAATTGAATATTTTATTGAATTGATTCATAAGAAGGTAGAGTTTGAAGACTATTATTATGGGTTGGTGAGTCGCTGACTCCTGTGCCCAGTGGACCTTATCCCTGAGTCCTACCTCCTAGCTTCGAGCCTACTCCGCAACCCAATATTTATTGCCAATGTCAGCTCATAATGTTTTGTGGGTCTCTGGAGCCTGGAAAGACCCAACCAAAATGGGTATCATCCTTACCAGGACCAGGAGGGAGGTGGAATTCCACCTCCCTGCCAGGACTGAGGAGTCAAAAACTGGGGCGCTCGAGCCCCCCACAAATGGTTCGATGATAGACACTTCCCAGAGAGGAGTTTGGGGATGGAATGGAAAAGAACATGAAGTCATTGCCTTGGTTTCATGTAGAATTATTGGAAGATATAAGGGATGGGGAGAGATAGATAGAGAGAGAGAGAGAGAGAGAGAGAGAGAGAGAGAAAGAAGAAACTGTTGAGTTTTACAGGTCTACAAAGCATACTTTCTATCAACTGTAAAACACACAAAGAAAAAAACTTAGTTGACATTTTTAAGAACATGATACATCCCTCCAAAATTAATAGAAAAATACAAAACAAAAACGAAACTGAAATGACTTAGTAACCATGAATTTAGATATTAAAGTAAAGCCTACATTGTAGTCAATGTCACCATAACCTTCAAAGGAAACTTAGTCCAGACTTCAGAGCATATACCATTATCATCTTTGCCCAGTAACTATTTCCATCCTCATCCCTCCCCCTACCCTTCTTTTTTAGCAACAATGTTACCCAGCTTCTACTCGCTATAAACTCCGGAAAACTCTTTGTGTCCATAGAGACCTGTAGTCACTTAACTCCAAGGCAAAATGGACCGTGGAGAAAGAGCATAAAATATCTGAAATATTGGGAGATATATGGCACCATATGATTGCAGGAGAGTGCCCTGAATATTATCCAGAAATAAATTAGGATTACAGGGGGACTTTTCGGTCAAAATGATGTCAGGTCGTAAATATTCAGGGCTGCGTTTTCTGGGTGAACTTGCTTAGAATAACAAACCGTTAGTTTAGGCACTGGGTTTTTAAAGGTAACAGTGAGCGTTTATTTATCCATCATCAATTCCCAGTTTCACCAGAAGGAAAAAAAACAAGAGGCTAAGCCACTTTCATATGCACCGAGTTTGAAAACATAGTTAATTCTTAATTCCTTTCTGTTAACTCTTTGTCTGCTACAGATTGAAATCAAATTTTTGTCCCAATTCAATTCACTTGAATTCAATTCAATAAACATTGAGTATACAGTCCTACAATGTGTACGAAATGTTGACCATGGCAATGCACTGTTTGTTCCACCGGTCATCTGAAGCCCACAAAGAGTTAAAGATGTACATCATCTTTATTTACATTTCATATTTCTAGATTATATTTTGGAATTATGATTTACATGAATCTATTCAGTAAATCAATTTACTTGTATTACACAATTGATTTCAACAATAAACAATGGCAAAGCAAGTCCTATATACTGGACTATCTCATACTTTTGGAAAGTAAAGGGAGGGGTACAAGTCATATACCAAGAAATCAGAAACCCCCCAAAAGATACAGATCAATGGTGGAAGTGGTCGATTTGTCCACATATCCTCAAATCTTTCAATCTGTCAGGAGTGCACTTCACATCGCACCTCATTTCTCACTGTTTTCAAATGATTCTAATGAGCATAACACCCTCCCTCTCATGATTCTACAGGAAAAGACCAATGTTTCCATCATCAGCCCATTTAAACTTCGTCAGAGTCGAAATCCCACTTGTTTTCGGCAGGTAACCTTTCCTCCGGCCTCTTTAGACATTCTTTTCCAAGCAAAAGTCGTATTTCAGCAGGCTTCATTTTAATCTTCAATCACACTAGCTATGTTTTCACAGCACTAATGCAGTTTTAGACTTTTGGTTTACGAAACCTCAGTTTGAAAAAAATAACCCCCTAACAAATTCACATGACACTGAAACAATAATTGCTCAAAGTTTTAGTTTATATGCCAGGCAAGCAGTACTTTGATTACTGACGGACTACCCTATTTAAATAAAACAGAATAAATAAATAAATGACAAAGTCAAATAAGGCACATATTTCAAATGATGACCCCCCCCCCCCCCCCCCCTCCCTACTAATTAAAGTTGTCATGCACAGTAGCCCTAAGATTGCTTTTGGTTTAAATTTGTTGATTAAACACTTAATAGTTTCTGAATTCCATAGTGTATCTGCATGGTCCATATTACTACAAAATAGCACTTAATTTTAAGTTAAACAAAAAGATTTAAACTTGCAGTTTACCGACTGTCATGTGAGCACAGCTATTAGACCTGCATCAGGGATGCTAGTTAAAATTGATCAGAGGGCCTGAAAATCACCTAGAAAGTAGAATGAGCTATTTTGTACACTAAAAAAACAAACTATGGTCTGAAAATAACTCGCCAGGGCCTGAATTTAGGCTATTACCTGAAAACTGGCATCCCTGCTGCATGTAATATGGATTAATAGAAAATTCAAAGGCATATTTGTATCATTTAATAGGGATAGCAGAACTCTTTAGCATGTTATGAGATCATGAAGCAGACTTGCGTGACAATGAATGCTCATCATACAGCTAGTCCATGCATCGTCTGTGGTCTTCCAGGAAACGACTGTTTGTGTCACAGGGTTTAGGAGGGGGTAAATAGGTTCAATGGACATACCATAAGCAGTGTCTTTCTCCATGATTCCATGTTGTAGCTTCAACATGACTGTGAAACAGTATTCTATTTAATCTACAGAATAAAACGGTGGAATTATGGTTCTTGAAGTGAAATCTATTAATCAGAGTTGGATGGTAGTATGGGTTTGGGAGGGGGTAAATAGGTTCAATGGACATACCATAAACGTTGTCTCCATAGGCCTGTCCTCATCAGCTCAAGTTTGCCAAATAACCTGCTATTTTAACTTTCCCGATCGCAAATTAACCAGTTAATTTGCGTCTTCATCAACCTGCAGTTGCAATCAGCGGGATATTTGGTCGACCAAATATCTTGAGAAATTTTGGTTTTGTTTCCAAAATACCCTGCAATTTGGGAAATAGCAGGCTAATTTGAGCCTGTTCGAGCTAGTTTGTGATGAGCGCATCGGTCTCAGTGGTAAAGACGCAATTTCGAGCTTCTAAAATGTCTGAAAATAGTGGTTTATTTGGCAAACTCGAGCTGATGATGACAGGCTCATGATACCATGTTGTAACTTCAACATGACTGTGAAATAGTGTTGTATTGATCTATAGAATAAAACGGTGAAATTCTTGAAGTGAAATCTACTTTAGTCAGAATAGATTTAGGTTTATTAACATATTAAAATGTAATGGGTACTATTTAAAAAAAAGTTGTTCTTGATAATTGAAAGCAGTTTGCAGGACATAGCAACACATTTAATGCAGACTGGATTCCAATTATTGTAGTTCATTCATTAATACCAGGTTAATGGACTAACTTGTCACTAGGTCCCCAGGAAAGAAACGTCAATAAATTTAAATGTTAGTCAACCAGTCTATTGGATAGGTGCATGGGATGAGAATGTGGATGCTTCATGGAGATGATAATACCATCGTGTATTTAAATACACCCAATTCCATAAGGATATTTGGAAGAACATAATCCAACATCTATCTCATGAGAAGGAAGGAGAAGAAGAAAAAAAAGTTTGTTGCCACTAAACAAAGTACAGGCCTACATGTGGATTGCAGAAAAGTTATTCTATCAAAAGTAATATCCATACCTATGATATAAGCTAGGATGCAATCAAAAGCTTTACACTTGCAGTTTTCGATTTCAGCGTGCCTGGGACTCACTTACAAAGTAATCAAAGGGAATCAAACGAAATGCCACTTTGAGTTTCATAACCATGATTCTTCATGGGAATTTCACACACGTTCCTCCCATCATTTCTTGCATATGGAGCGGCTTTGCCATGTGGCATGATAGAGGATCATGGGATAGATCAAAAGCAGCGAGGCGCGACCACGCCAGATTTGAGCGAGAGTCACTTTGCATCCCGCTCCCACACTACGAAGCTCGTAAAGGGAAAACAGAGCAATGC
This sequence comes from Strongylocentrotus droebachiensis, assembly GCA_035222895.1. Classification (NCBI taxonomy): domain Eukaryota; kingdom Metazoa; phylum Echinodermata; class Echinoidea; order Camarodonta; family Strongylocentrotidae; genus Strongylocentrotus; species Strongylocentrotus droebachiensis. The sequence goes on along the minus strand of JAVYIG010004494.1, from coordinate 111,859 downwards.
TTCTTGCAGCTTAGAAGATGCGATCCATGCCTTGTATTCTCATCCAGCCTTCCAACCTTTATGAATATTTGATTGGGATGGCTATGAGTTGTTTTCATACCTCTATCATCACATCTTCATCAATTCTAGTCCTCCCATCCTTGCATTCTCCCCCACAGCCCCCCTGCAGGACTCATAAAACTATCGCCCAAACTGGATCACCAGCCACTGCCATTCATCGTTTCATAAGTTCAAAAAGTACATTTCTTATGGTGAATTACCCATGTGTCTTTATGTTCTACAGGTTTTTGATAAAATCCTCAACCAAAAAATATAGCCTTAAATAAATAAACATTAAGACTTTCTGTGACTAATTTCAGAAAAATGATAAGTAACATTTCAACTCGACTCTTCTGATGATTATATGAAAAATAGCTAAAGGCCTATTAATTGTGAAGAGGTATTTCAACAAGTTGATTCAATTTAAATCACCCAATAACTACAAAATTATATAATCCCCATATACTTAATAAACACCTAGTTCCTGCATGCAGGTGGTTATGTTGTATTTTCCTTTAGATAAATAAATGAAAAATACACCAGCCTTACATTACTATTAAGAAAAAAAAAATTACAAACAGATTGACTCCTCATTTTGTTTCCAATCTAACTTTCCGGAGGACTTTTGTATTCATTGAAAGGGAATTCAAACACATAATGAACTCTCCAACCCCCCTCGACACCTCACATTACCCTCCCAGATATAAAGGTATTAAGGTAACCTCCAAGAGAACTTCTTTATTCATTGACAGGGACTTCAAGTGCAGCGGAACACCATCATCTCCTTATATTGCATGGCCTTCTACAACTCTCCTATGGCACCGCCAGGATGCGTTGTTCCGAGTACCTGAAAATGTGTTATGCCGCCTTTGTTGCAATTTTGATGAGGCAGTAATGTAATGGGTTTCCAAGCTGGTAATAATAATCATCACTTTCTTTCATCACATTTTTTCCTCATCGTTGTAAAAACTACTTACAGGCTGGCCATCTCGTGATGAGGATGATTAAATTGAGGCTTAATTGATTAATCCTTGGTATTTTTGATGATAAACATATAAAAACAAGCTGATTAATAGATGATACTTTCATTTTGCCTTACATAATTTATCAGATGCTTGCATATTAATGATAATGTTGGCCAGTGAACTTGCGATTTTACATTTAACGTCAAATCGTCTTCTCTGTAACAGGGCCATTGGCATATTGCAAATAACCTTTTGGTTTAAAGTTTTTAAAGAAAATATGGGTTTTCATTTACATGTTGTGTCTTGTGATGTATTATGTTCTGTCATAAAAAGATTGATTTCAGTTTATATATCGTGTTAACATGAATTTCAGCTTCTCTTTAAAGTTTAAAATATAAATGTGTACAACAGTATTATTGTTTTATTTTCTACAAAACAGATGTTACTCATAATTTGTATTTGTTTATGTTGATGTTCAGACAAACAAAAAACCTTTCAAGACACCGGTATTTGAAAAAGAAAAGAAAAAAAATAGCATTGGTAAATTTGATAAAAATGTCACACAAAGATAAGGCTGCTAGTGCTAGGTATCTGATAACAAATATTCATTTCAATATTTGTAAGAATACATTTATTGATAGTAATTCATGTTGGTAATAATTTGGCTTATTACAAAAATCTTGTTATCTAGTTCTTCAGTAGCTCTATAATGATAGAGAGAAAGTATTTTACCGCATTTACTTTCCAGAAGTTTAGCGGAGGAAATCTATCAAATTAAATAAATTTCAAAACCAAGAAACTTAATATCACTACGCTGTAAGTGTGTTTTCGTGTCACTAGAGCTAGCAATATCTCTAGATCAATAAATAGCTCAAAGAACCAATATCAAAGTACATCTCAAAGATATGATACATGGTTCATATTCTCATAAAAATCATTACTCTCTGATATTTGTACTCAGAGAGTGTTCTTTCTGTTGTCAATAAGTCCTGATCAATAAATAGCCTGAAGAACTGACAATATAAGTATTCGTTTCGGACAAGATGTACTTCACATTTTGAATTCTGATTAGGATTGTTACTTCTTGGACACTTGTGTAAAGAGTGTTATTCTTTGGATGGATCGTTCAACCTTTTGGAGTACGGATCAATCCTGATCAAATTGCAAACATGGCAACGGCAACTTTCATCACATTGATGTTGACCCATCGGCTTATACGTCCTCGCTAATCGTCTCTCTTCATTCACGGCCAATCGCTTCTCCGTCCCAACACCGGGCATGAAGACGACGGCAAGCGCCCTTCCCGAGAATTAACATGTACCAATTACATGCGGACAAAAGGAATTAGGTTTCCTCTCTTGCGTGTCCACTTTATGTAAAGTGGTACTTTTTCCCCAACTCTCACTCTCACTTCCTCTTCTTGCTCCCTGCCATCCTCTCTTTCTTCTCTCTCCTCCTGCTTCCCTCTTTCTTTCTTCTCTTTCTCCCCTTTCTCCCCCCTATCACACTTTCTTTTTTCTCTGTCCTCTCTTTCACTTTATGTTTTCTTCTTTCTTTCCTAACTTGTTCTCCTCTATGTTCTTCTCTTTCTTCCTTTGCTCTTTCTGTCTGTATGTATGACTTTAATTGTCCCTCACCTCTAATTCTTTATACCTCTTCGCTTTCTCATGCTCTCCCTCTCTCTTTCTTTCTCTCTCTCTCTCTTTCCATCTCTCTCTCTCTATCTCTCTCTCTGTCTCTTTATCTCTCCATGTCCGTTTCTCTCTCTCTCCTCATCCCCCTTCTCTTTCTCCGGGCATCCTCTTTGCCGGCCGGACGGTACGTGTACATGAACATGTGATTCAGTAAGTGTTAGTTGTCAAGTTCTCTCTTCGGCCTGCGGGCATCCACCAATATTGACATGGTCGGGCCCTCGCAGTGGGTCATCACCGGGTCTTAATGAAATCACTCACACTAGCAGGCGCTCCGAGACAATCCCGCACCGCTCTTGACCCCCATCTAGTCTGCATTCCGAGGGAGTCTGATACCACGTTATCTTCAATATGTGGGATTGCCTCTTACCCCGCATCTCAAATGATATTAGATTTACACATTATGAGTGTGCTTGAGCTGGAGTTAGAAGTACCAATGATTCATGATGTTGTAATCAAATAAAAGATGACACTTCTATTAATCTAAAACTGTTTGTTCAGCATGTTAATACAAACAATTTGATTTTTCTTTTCTTCACTGCAATAAATTAAACATAAAGCTTGCATAGCACACATTTGCAAGGGGAAACAAACTTTTTATAATATTACTCATGATAACAAACAATAACTGAACACTCTTTGGTAGTTTGGGGTGAGCCATTTCTGCTGTTTTCATCAAATTTTTAAATTATTGCACTAAAGAAATTTCTTCTTCATGTCAGCTTGCATACTGTACATGTTTATGAAATAATACAACAAAACACAAGGAAATTGTTCTCAAAATATAGTTGGATACCTATCCTGTGTCACGTTTTTTCTTGCAAAGTTTTAAAAGTTGAGTATTTATTAAATAAATGCAATTTTTATGCCCGGTCTAGTTGCTATTCAGCATAAAGTGGTCTGAATTTTGAGACTGGTGGGTGAAAAGTCTGGCTGTGAAATGAGCTCTCATACACCACAGGACCACAATCACCTAGGACTACAGGCTAAAATATGAAAATCATACTTTATGATGTCTAAAAGGTGAAAATTTAATCGCATTTTGTGTTCCCTTCCATCGTTCTTTCTCCAGGGAGTTTGTCTTCGTTCTTTCTCCAGGGAGTTTGTCTTCGGAACACCCACCGTGGTGGGTCTGGTGGCAAGGTCATGGAAATGTGTCAAAAATTGTCATATATGTCATATATTTCTTTTTACATCTTTCATTCTCTCTCTTCTCTTTCCTTTCTTCCTATTTATTTCATTTCTCTTTATTTCTCTCTATCTATATGCACACTTTCTCTCTCCTCTATATTTTAAGTACGGTATATCAGCTTAATAAAACTCCTGACAGTCAATTTTTTGTATATTCTTTTGAAAGATTTTCTTACCTGTAGATTGTAATCCAAGTGAGTTCCAGCAAAAGTTCGAAAGAAATGCCAATATTAAGGAGACCAGAGGAGAGCAGCATATGTGGAAGAAACAAAAAAGAAAAGAAATACAATTGGTTAATTGATGAAAAAATACTTAAAGGAAATTTCAATCACACAAATAGAGAGATAGAAAACATTGGCAGACATTAATTAACTGCATTTAATAACGCCTGGTCAAATAATGTCAATGAATTAAGTGGGATTGAATTCTTTCTAAAATAATTCATGCCATTTGCACCCCCTTCCCGCCTGAAGATATATATCAATGCCCCTATAAAGAAAACACAAATGTTAGGCCAAATAAAATAAAAAACAGGAAGGAGGAGGCCCTTTTTATTTTTTATTTTTTATTTCAAAATGGTCGCTCAAAATGGCTGCTCGGTACATTTTCCCTGACAGTCGGGGCTATTTTTTCTCAAGATGGCCGCCGACAATTTTTTTTTTTTTTAAAATCAGAAATAGAGCCATTTTAGCAGTGTTTTTCATGTTTTTTTTCTTTAAAAAAAAAAAAATTCAAAAAAAAAATAGGAGGCGGCCCCCAAAAAGGAAGCGGGCGGGGACGCTAAACATGTATATTTTTTTTAATGGCCTTACTCAAATGGGAGATAATACCTTCTTCACCCAGCACATACTTTACTTTCCTGAGAAGTGAAATCTTAGAGCAAAAATACAATGGAATTCTTCTTTCATAATTGTTTTCTAAAAAAATACTTTAAAATAAACCGAGTGTCACGTCCTAGTTTAGCCTTTAGGTAGAAAAGGAGACAGTAATGGATAGATGAACTTGGTTTCCAAACAAGAAACATTGGCTCCTTTTCTTACATTAGTGCATTGTTTGCAGGCATCAGTGCTGGGGATATGAAATTAGTACAGAGACATGGAAGAGAGGAATCCGATATCTACATGAATATGAAAGGAGTTCTATGCACTTTCACAAAAAAATAATTTCTATCTTCTCAAGTTATCATCAAAATACTCCAGTGGGTCTTGGCAGAATTCGTCCTGACATGAACTAGTTTCTGTCTCAGAACTTGGAAATATGATTAGCTCGTGTACAACGATGCACGTTTATTTGTGGCGAGGATTCGTACCCTCCTTTGCTTCAATCACGTCGAGAGCAAGGTCAGGGAAATACGATGCACGGTGATGAACAAAAGGAACGCCAAAAGCCTGTCAGTCTGTCTGTCAGTCTGTCTGTCACATGTAACCAACCAACGACACCACCACCCCAACGTGGGCAAAACGATACAGACACAAACAAGGTTTGTTAAAAGGGGACTGGTATGCTCGCAATCCAACCCGGGACCGGCATGGGCCGACTTTCTCTGCGATGATGTTTTCTTGTTTATCGAGTGTCTTGACTTTTATTGGAAGTGATCATCCCCGTGGAAGCCAAAGGTGAAAGGATATCTGCCTCCATTAGATGCCCTGCATCCCGCTGAGAGTCGACCAAGTCTGCAGCATCAGGCGTCAATGATCGCTGCGTAGACAGGCGGGAGGTTCCATGGCAACCGAGATGGATCAGGAGTTAGGAGTCAAGGAGTATTGTCTCATCCGCTCACTTGGTTGGGTGTCAGAGTAAAAATCAAGACTTGTGATTCTGCTGTGATTTGATTGTCTGTACATTAAGCTCCTGCTTAAAGGAAACCAAAACCTTCATACTAAGTTACTTTTATTGTAAAGTTTAAAAGATTTGAATAAAATCAGTGAAAATTTGAACAAAATCGGGCAAGGCATAAGAAAGTTAGAGCCTTTTGAAATGACTAGTCACTAGAGGGCGGTATTCAATTTGATGACATCATCTGTGAACAACTCTCTATGCCTTTTGTACATAAAATTTCACAATTTTTTTGTTTTCTTCGTATTTATTTGTGTTCTTGATCCGACTTCATAACATGTGAAGTAGAATATCATTTTGCATTCTATATATTGCTTTCAGGGGAGTACATTATCTCAATCACAAGAAAGAAGGAAAAACATGAAATTTGATGTACAAAAGGCATGGAGAGTTGTTCACAGATGATGTCATCAAATTGAATACCGCCCTCTAGTGACTAGTCATTTAAAAAAGCTCTTACTTCCTTATTCCTTGCCCGATTTTGTTCAAATTTTCACTGATATTTTTCAAATATCTTAAACTTTACAATAAAAGTAACTTAGTATGAAGGTTTTGGTTTCCTTTAATGACTTTTAGGGATATCATGTTAGTCTCAATTAGCTGCTATTTTGTTCCTTAATATTTCTTAAGGAACATTTGGTATGTCATCCATTAATAAGCTATGAAAATTAATCGACAGAAAGAAGACAAAACAGATGTACCAAGTACAGAAAAGAGGGAAGCCAATATAAACTAAAAATAAATGAATAGGCCTGGATGTTCATGACATGGTTCAAATAAAGGACAAAGCCTACACTGCCAGATTTCAATATCCACAAAACTTCTGCTTGCATGCTACGTCTCACCTATACATTTTTTTTTTTTTTTTAATCACCAACATGTAACGTATTACAAATGTTCTACATATACAAGAATACATATGGACAGGTGGGTTTTTCTAGACTCCTAAAGAATTTATTTTCTTGACAGTTCCTCTTTCTTAGTCCTCATTCTCACCATTCAAAAATCTGACTTCTTTCCCCTCCTGTGCTGAGAGAGCGATGACCTTCCGTGACCCCTCACCTATCCCATTACTTCCTTGCAGTCTGGTGATGTAAAGCTGTGCTAATCACAGCTTATCCACCGCTAAGAAAGTTATTGATACAAAGTCTGAGAGGATTTTAAAAACTTTTCAGCACCACCCCACCCCACCCCACCCCATGCATACAATATTCCCTTCTCACTCAGTTCTCCCCCTCCTTGCCTTTTCCTGGGTCTCCCCCCCCCCTTCTATCTCTCTCTCTCTCTCTCTCTCTCTCTCTCTCTCTCTCTCTCTCTCCCTCCCTCCCCCCATCTCTCTCTCCTCTCTCTCTCTCCCCCTCTCCCTCTCTCTCTCTCACACCTTTTCTTACATTCTAAACATAGTTACATAAAAATTACAGGCTGACATGGTTCTGAATTTCTAAGTTCATTTGAGGTCTGTAACTTACACTGTACTAACTGGGGTTGACAGCTGAGGATTATCAATACCAAGATAAATATCAAATTTCATTTTTTCATAATTATTATTATTATTTTTTTTTTTTTTTTGGGGGGGGGTTGATTTAATGAAAATGCCACTTGCCACAACACTGTTGCACAGACAAAACTTCACATTTCTAGCCCGTGATCTCTATTCTAAAATATCAGCAACAAACTTTCGTATAAATGTTTACGGTTGTGCCCCAGGAAGAACTAGAAAGTACTATGAGACGACTTAGTGGTAGGGTAACACGAAAGGTACGCTCTCAGCTCTTTTCTGGTTGACTTGCCAAAGGTAATGGGGTGGAGGGTATTTGGAGGTCCGAAAGGGTATTACACCCTAAAGCAAGATGAATGGAGGGGGGCAGGGGTGGGTCAGCGTGGACAGGAAACACAGCTGCGGAGGGTCAAATGATTTGCTGAAGGGGAAAATGACCAAGGATGACATGGTCAGATTTTCTTTTCTTCAAGCCCAAAATAGAGGAAAATTGTCTTTGCAGAGCCAGAGGGGCGTTAAACATAAGTTAAAACGCCTGTCTGGTTACGAACAGAAGAAATATAAACCTTTGCGAAACAACCTCTACAGCTATGCCAGATTACGAGGTCGGACAAAGTGAGTTGATAAGCTATACTATAATGCCCCCAGTATTCTTTTTCAAGAGTAAGGAGAGGGTAGAGATTGCTTCTGTTCCGGCAAGATCTTACTCGCCTCCTAAGTCGGTGAAGAACAGCTTTTCTGTCACAAAACAACTTGCCCGTAACGAGCACAATACTGCCTAACAAACCTGTGGATTTCACTTCGGTGTGGTGTCTGGAATTAGGATCTTAAAACGAGTAAGAGTAAGGAAGATGAGACGTTGAAAGTACAAACGCAGCGGACATCAGTGAACAAGCGGATTTGTCCTTGGTATTACAATACCCTCAGATTTTAAACAAATGAGCAAATCTTTCTTTTCAGTGAGATTAAGGGCTAAGAATAACATCTCCTTCAGAGAATAGCAAATTGTAAAAAATGAAAGAAAGTTGGCACAAAGCAATCAACTGCTCCATGTTTCAGGATCCCAGATGTGCAAAAAAATATAAAAGAGTGAGGAAAATCTATAAAAAACACATGCTGAGATTGAAATGAAAAGCAAGATTTTAATGATGGTCATCTTCAGGGGAACATAATCTTGAAATTATTCAGATTCGTTTTTTTTTTAAAAGCTGCACAGAGGCACAGCTGGAAAGTTGGTTAATTAGCAGAGAATACCACAAAAGATACAACCAAACAAAAACGATTTCTTCTGCATTTCTTGTATCAATTTCCTTCCTGGATCAAAGGTTCATTTTATAGCCACAAACTCAAGCAGGGATAATTATAGGAAGCTATCCTCCCGTTGAAACTTGATAACGACCAGCGGTTTGAATATCATGCTCAGGATTATGATGCATCCCACAAATATGAGGGGTAATCATTTTTGTTTGATCGGTGAGATGTGTAGGTGAAAGGAATGGTAGTAATTTTTTTTTTCATTGCTGGTTTGAAACAAAGGGATACTATAGATGGTGGGATTAGGGGAATTGAGCAGGCAAGAATTCCAGACCGCTGACTTCAAAACCGAAAAAAGTGCATTCCGAAGTAATGCCCTGGTAAGGAGAAATTTTGCCTGCCCTACGGAAGAGTGCAGGGGATGTATTCCTACGGTGTTATTATGAGAACTTTGACAAATGATGATTGGACACTGGGAAAATAAATGTACAGAGAACTAGAGCATGAGAGAAAAAAGAGAGATAGAGAAAGGAAGGGGGGAGGGAGAAATGAAGAAAAAAAATGGAAAAGATGGATAGAGGAGACAGGGATAGAGATGGAGCAGAGATAGAGTAAGAGAAAAAAATAAGAAAGTGAGAGAGAGAGAGAGAGAGAGAGAGAGAAACAGAAACAGACAGACAGACAAAAACACAAGAATGATTGAATGAGAACCATGAGTTAGACAAGGTGAGACACAGATAGGAAAGAGAAGAAGAGAGAGCAAGAGAGAAAGAAAGAAGGATTCAAGAGAGAAAGAAAGAAGGATTCAAGAGAGAAAGAAAGAAGGATTCAAGAGAGGAATTCCCATGCAAACAGGATATGAAAACATAAACAAAATTGGTTTATACAATTATGGGTGTGGGAGAAAAAAAGAAAAAAGAAAAAATCTATTTCATTTAACCAATAAAGAACATGAAGAATATGAGAAGAGGTGTTTGGGAAGAGGGAGCAAGAAATGGTAACGGGAACAAGGTATTCCAATGATGCGGAGGGAGGTGTTCCAGTGGCACGCAGGTGAGAGGAGAGACGGGGGCATCCCAGCGATAAGGGCAGGTGTCCCTGTGTCACTGATTCAATCTTAGCAGGTTACCTCACACCTTGCTAGCTGACTCATACATCAACCATGTATGTGATCCCACTGAATTAAAGCCATGTTTGCACGGTACCTACATAGTTTTAAACATAAAGTCAGCGAAACCTCAAGTTTTTAATGACTACCTACCAATGAGTGCGGGTTCATATGGCATTTAAAAAAAAAGTGATAAAACTTTTGACTACAATCTGGGTAAGCAGTCATTGTAACTTCAAGTTGGTAAAGCCTTAAAATTAAATGCATCTGCACAGCACATAGCTTCAAGTATGAAGTAAGGACCCCCCCCCCCCCCCCACACACACACACACACACACACACGCACACTCACAAACGGCTGGTAGTTATCACACTAAAGATCAATGATGGTTTAAAACTTCAATTAAACTTAAAGTTCTAAAACCCAAGAACGCTGAAATGGTAGCTTCACAGTTTAAAACCATGAGCTAAACTTAAATTAGGGATTCTCGTGTGAACTCAGCTTATGCAAGCAAGCACCTATCATCCTACCATTATCAGCAGGTGATGGTGATGAGGTCGTCTTCTTTTGAATAGTGGAAGATCCTGGGACACCCCCATCCTGCATCCCCCACAATGACACAATGGTGTGATGCGGCATGAGATTAAAGATGAAGGAATGGAGGATTTATCAATAGAAGATGTGGAGAACAGCTGATTCAGTGATTTTGAGAGGAATACCACAAAAATATAACAATCAGTGAATACAGACATCTAGTGTTCGAGTTATGTGCCTCTAGAAAACTATTTTATTGCTGGAATGGTCCAGGTTCTGTTCAAAACCAAGAGAAATATCCTAAATATTATCATGGAGCGCCAGGAGTGTCAACTCTAACAGACAGGAGTGCTATACAAGAATACCATCTATGCTGTAATCAGTGTCAATGTTATTACCATCATCATCGTCATTGTCATCATCATCATCATCACAGACAACATCATCGTTATCATCATCATTATCATCACCATTGTCATCATCATCGCTATCATTTTCATTACTGTCTTCCTCACTACCGTCTTTGCTGTACATAATGACGATCAACGTTATTACCAACATTATCATAATCATCCTCATCCTCATCATCATCATCATCATCATCATCATCATCATCACCACCACCATCATCTTCATCATCACCAACAACATCATTACCATTAACAAGCAAACATCATAAGATCACAGATGCGCAAGACAGACATCCATACAAACATGTACCTCCAGGACACAATCAACTCATCCATCATCTCATTTCTCCTATGTCTCTGTCTGTCATCAGACAATGGTCGTCTAATCACCCATCGCTTCGGCAAAAGACTCGAACATAGCACCAAGGTCAAATCACACCATCGCTGCACGCACAAAGGCCTAAGAAGACAATCTCTATAAATTATTTTTCTTGCCTCGAGGGAAATGAAATTATACTCTCGTAACTATCAACCCAAACAAGCACCATACGATGACTGAGAAATCTACTGAGAAATCTACGGCACAAAGCTAACCATCTCATTTTGGCCAATTCTATTTCCTAATTTTCCCTCGCGTTGTCATATCTTCTTTTGATCGTGTTGGTGTTACATCCAATTTCTAGGGTAAGGGAGCGATGACGGAGAAGGCACACGGCTGGTTTCACCTTCATAGGTGTCAAGGTGGAGAACGAGCATTCACAAATACAGCAAGGCGAACAAGGGGAAGGAAATTAGCTCCAAATTAGTGATGTTTCCGAAGCAGGGCATACCATCAGCTGCTAAATGACGCATTTTTCTTGTTCAATGACATCATATTATTGTAAGAATGCCTCAGTGATACAGCTTGACAATGGAGACCACTGGGATCAGGTGGTACCGGTAGCCAAGGAGACAAAGGAACACATCCTGGATGCTGCCAAGATTCAATTAACCCACTGCTTGCTCCTACATTGAAGTTTATACTTGGACTGCATCTGTTACTACGATATCAGTATATCATTTTTGCTCCATCTATTAAAACTATTCAAAAAATAACTTTTAGATCCGTAAAGTATCAAATTTACAATCAACATCAAGCACATTTGAAAATGATCTAAGAACGATATTCTCCCAAAATGTCACAATCATTTAAACGTTTGTCTTACCAACACATAAACTGTATTTCAAATTCTTGACTTTTATTTGACCTCTCAATAGAAAAAATATATATATACCGGTATATCTTTTTAAGAGATTATTCATCACAAAATGAATACTTGAAAAATGAAGTGAAAACTAGTAAATAATGGAAGGTTTTATTTATTCATTAACATGAAGTGAACACCTTATTATCACACTCATCAAGATAAAAGAAGGTGAGAGCAGCTGTTTTTAATAGATCACTGGTTGACAAAAGTATGCTTGATAATAACAACTTACTAATCCACAACAAGGAAACAAACAACTGTTTTGTAAAAAGATTATTATTATTTATAATAAATGTTAATAAAAACTTGTCTTCCTCTGTATTCCCAAGGAGAGTAACTTGAGACCGGATCTTCCTCCAACTAGCCCTCCTGATTGATCTGATCTAAATTGATTATGTAAGGAAACGCAGATTTGTTTCAATTTGTCCCTGATAAGAATGAAATATGACCCAAAATTCTAGCCCCCAAGACCTGTGTAACAATGCAAAAGCCGCAACCGTGAAACATGATCTATTTTGCCTTCGCAACTTTTTTTCCGCTTCCATTTCCAGAGGGGAGTAGAAAGAGAGGGTTTCTGAGTGCAGAATGGGAGAAAAATGAAATAATTGAACTCTGGGGAATACAAAATGAGCGGTGGGTTTACATATGTTGTTTTCCTTGTCAGTTTTTTTTCTTTTCTTTTTAAAATATATAGAGAGAGAGGGAGAGAGGGAGAAAGGGGGAGAAAGGGAGAGAGAGAGAGAGAGAGGGGGAGGGAGAGAGAGAGGGAGGGAGGGAGAGGGAGGGAGGGAGAGGGAGAAAGAGAGAGAGAGAGAGAGAGAGAGAGAGAGAGAGAGAGAGAGAGAGAGAGAGAGAGAGTGTGTGTGTGTGTGTGTGTGTACTTTCTTCTTTGGTTCTTACCGGTAATTTACTTTTCAACATAAATGATTGGAATTATCTATATAATGCATTTCATCTTAATATGCCTTATAAAAAGTAACATTAAAAACTTAATTAGCAATAGGATTATCATCTCAGCATTATAAATATAATATTTGGTAGATATACGGTACACATCATTGTCCTTTCATTTTATGTTACAAGACTGTGAAAAAATGTTAAAGCTTTCATACAGTGGAACAAAAACCTCATTTTTATTTTGGTTATCATCTTCTATGCAATTTATTTGACATTTTCAGGTCTACACAATTCTTATACAAATTGTTTACATTATCAAGAAATCAGAAAAAACATAAAGACATCTTTTCGTATATATCTTAATACATTACCGAAAGTTAGAATTGCCTTTAAATTGACCCATTCAATATGAGCGTTCTTGAAATAATACATATCTCCGTCATGAGTCTTTGTTCTATAAAATGTATTGGGTGGCGTTCAAAGGGTTAAACATGGGACTGAGCACATGTCATATCTCTCTCTTACAATCTCCTAGCATTCTCTATTGAGTGAACCTGGATGCAGACCTAAGGTACAAGGATGGGTAGAACTAAAATCAATAACCATCTCCGGGCCAGGGACACCGCTCTGGGAGATTGGTGGAAGTGTGAGTCTGGCTGGAGGAGGTCTAGGGGATAGACAAGGGGAGATGGAGATATATAGGTGGGGGGGGGGGGGGGGGGTGAGAGAGTGGTTTGTTTTCAATTGAAATGGGTAAAACCAGAAAGGAGGTCTAGGGGATAGACAAGGAGCATTGAAGGCAGAGAAGGAGAGATGAAGGGATATATAGGGGGCACTTGGCAAGGGGGGGGGGGGGCAAGGGGTGGGGGAAAGGGGTAACGAGAGAGTGGTTTGTTTTCAATTGAAATGGGTAAAACCAGAAAAGCTTTCTCTAGTACAACTATGTGAGAAAAAATTTGATGATCTCAACTTAAGGCTAGAATAATGGATACAGAAACACAAGTTGGCCTCTTTTAATTTAATTGCCTTCAATAATCTACAAACTCAGATGAGGAAGTAAATATGACAATTCAACTCCAGAAGGATGTAACAAAAGAAAAGAGGAAGACTGATCTATATGAATTATGAAGTAAGAATGAGAAAGAGATAAAGAGAGCTAAAGAATTTTTGTTTTAAATTATAGAAAAGATGTTGCCAAAGGGTGTTAGTGCTATGGCAGGGATTTGAACCTGTACCCTGTGGTTCACGTACCAGTGACTTATCCACTAGACCACAACACTGCTACATAAAGAAGAACTGGCTAAAACACAGCACACAATGTCCAAGTACACTTTCTATCGACAGACAGCAACAAAGGCAAAAACCCAGCACCAATTGTCCTATCCATCTTGGCGGGCTGAGAACTCTGAGAAGTGCAAGTGCATTGTGGGTCCCGTGAGACGCAGCTGATTCGTTGATCACACACAGCGCCAGCACGCCTAGAAGATTGGACAATCTTGGCAGACGAACGACCCCTCAAAATAGAGCAAAAACTATGCCTAGGCATGCATCCAAGAACCAACAACACTTGGTTGCTTGGTTGGAATTCTTCTCTGCATTCTTCCCTCATCAAGTAACTGTGTTGGCACTGTATGGAATGCCTTATAATGAACAAACGATGCACCAAAATAACAGATAAATTATTTGTCACACAAACAAAATTACTGCTTGAGAATCTGAAAATGTTTACTGATACTACCATTGCAGAATGTAACATTGTATTATGTTTTTACTTGTTTCTTCTAAACATTAATAATATAAATTCAAAATTTCAAAATCAATGAATATCAAATAACCCAGTAACATCGGTGTTAAATTATGCTTCTGTTCTCTGTGACTGCATTACTAGTACTACCATTAACAAAAACAAATGTTCTTAAAAATAATAATTCATATGGATATTGATTCATCTGTCTATTGCTAAAAGAGAGATGAAAAAGCCTGAAACTTGTACAAATAATATTAGATCAAGTAATGCATAAACCATCCACTACATCTAAATTATTTCCAACTTCACACAATCTGATGACTCACACATGCATTTGAATTGTCAATAACGAAATAGCAACTAACAAAATACCATCAAATGCTACCTTTTCAATATTTCTCTACAAACATTGCAATATTTGACTGTTCTCCGTCTCAAGAGAGTAGGCAGAGAGTGGTAAAAACCAACATGACATACTTCTTTCCTTATCAAGATCCAAAGAGAACTCCTCTTCATCTTCAGATGATGTTGATATACTGTGGACCCCAGTGACCACGCCCGTCTCTTATGGAACTCCTGGGGGGTGTTTCACAAAAATCCTAAGTCTAACACAACTCTAAGTTGGACTTAAATATTATGGAGAGCCATTTGTAGCCTAATAATGAAATATATTAAAAAGCAAAAATTTAAGTATTTTAGACTTTTCATAAATTCCACATCAAGAACATGAAATTTCCTTGGTAATAGAAAATATGAATGATTTGAATCAACATTATATGCCTTTTAAAAAACCATTACAAAATATTTTCATAGATGCTAACGGCTTTCCATAATTGTTAAGTCCAACTTAGAGATAAGTTCAACTTAGAGATAAGTTCAACTTAGAATCTTTGTAAAACACCCCCTGGTCGGAAAGGGAAATGTTACCATTTATCAAACACCATTTCTAAAGTTCAAGGGGACTTGATGGGAAAGATGAGGCAAAGAGACTGGTAATGGTGCAGGTGTACAAAATTGAATGGCAGTGCATGGGACAGTTCACACTGGGGGATCACTGTACATATGTGAGCGAACTCACAGTGCAAGACCTAGAACTATATGGAACTTTTGGTGTAATACACAACTATTATTTTATAGTGGATACTCCTGATGCCCAAATATCTAGTCCTAAGGCTTGCCTGACATAGTAACAGTTTTCAGACTGATCGTCAAAATACAATAGCTAATTGTTGATGAATGCAAGAGTGTATCACCAAGCACTTTAAAAGGACTAGCACAACAGACAATTTTGAGTACTTTTGTTCATTGTTCTATGAAGTATGGTTACCACAATGGAAAGAAAGTCCATTATACAAGCAGTGAGTACGCCTTTGTGTGCAAATTTTCTATGATGATTGCAAATTTTTCAAAGACGTTTAGTTTAAAACACGGTTGCTTTCAGGCGATTTTTCATAAAAATAAACGGTTTCAAAACGCAAAAACATAAAACGCTGAAAAAGATGCGTTTTGTAACGTGATTCGCTAAAAATTGCTTGAACAAAATGGAGATCTCAATCATGATTCTATGATGTCATTATCGTGCGAGAATCAGCGTTGATGGAAAATCGCTTGAACAATCTCCCGCAGTAACCGTGTTTTGTAACGGCGTCTTGATTTGAGATTCTAGCTTTAAATAAAATCGCTTGAACGCACCCTTAGATGAATGCAAACAGACCGCAGTATGTCACAAGAATGGAGGGCGATAGATGGACCTCGAAACCACATCTGGCTCGGTCCCACCTTGGGAATACCAGAAAGTAAAAGGCCAGAATTAGTTCCCGATTTAGTGACAAACGACTCGGATTACGACAGATTTAGAAAAAGGACAGTAAATACCAATCAGTTACCAGAGGGACCCATTCTTTCTCTGTCCTCCTGGAGCACGAGATGAGTTTAGAATCGTGAAGGAACTTTTGTTATTCATGAAATTTCACAAAGAAAACAAACCGCTTCTTAGGACAGAGAACTTTATGCCCAAGAATATATCCAATCTACAATTCATACAATTTCATAATACACTGGCCGAATGCTTCTTTAATATAGGAATGTTATATTCCAACCATTAAAAAGAAAAGATATCAAATTGAATCTTACAAAGATGATTTTCAAGGGTACTTTATATAAATAATCAAGTTCTATTTCAATTTTCATAATCAATAACATTAAAAGCTTAAGATAAGAGAATAAAGTTCTCAAAAACCACAAGACAGTGTCAGACACACAAAATTTAATATTATACATGTACGGTATGTCCACACACATAAAACACAGTGAAAAATCCCCATAGTCCCGTGTATAAACTTTATTGTATTTGATTTCATATCCGCGTAATATTCCCTTCTGCATATCTTCATTGATTTGTCCTCTTGTTAATTGCGGGATTCGTCATTGAAAGTCGGTTAAGAAAACGTCATGGCACTTGCCAGGACTGGCTTGGGCCCCCGAGGATCGAGAGCTGGAGAATTGCTAGGGATGATTATGGAACATGGTCTCCATGGCGACGGGAGGAACATGTTGCTACCAGTGTGTATGTCCTTGTAATTAAGTGTTTATCTCCCTTTCTAGTTTCTATGTTTTATTTTTGTTACGCTCTCAAGAGAGATGGAATGGGAAGCAACCTTAATACAAGTGCTAATCAGAGGTCTGTGAAATAGGTGGTGATGAACAGATGATGATTGTGATTAGGTTTGCTGTCACATCCTCATCATAAAGATAAGAAATTGATTTGCAGAGTTGATCAAGGCTTTAACAAAAACGTAATCTTATTCTAATCAAGGTTTTACTCATTCATTGCTAATCTCCTGTCATAATACACAATTTTTAATTCTGGAATTGATTGAATACATCAGAAAACTAATAAAAATTGTTCTCTCTCTTTTACATAATTTTCTTTGATTTAAAAAAGAAAGAAGAATATATCATTTTATCTCATAACACAGACTTCAATATTTGAGCCAATCCACATAAATGTAAGTTTGTAGTCTCACAACCATAATGTTACTTCATGTACCAGCATTCTGCATTGAGCCACGACAGCATTTAATAATTCTGAGTTAACTTCTTTCTGCCTCAGTCTCAGTAGACATTTTCAGATGAGGTACAGGTATGAAGGTGAAAACATTTATGCTAAATCAGATTAAATGAGGAATTATTATACCGGGTAAACAGAACATGCAATTTAATGACACTATTAATGCACCTGTACCAATCTAACTACATCATCAGTCATATGAACGTAAACAGCACTCTGTCTTCGCCAAACATCTTCAATTTACTCTCATATTACACTCTAGCTTACCCCCCATCTCTCTCTCTCTCTCTCTCTCTATTTCTCTTTCTCTCTTTTTCTCTCTCTCTCTCTGTCGTTATGTTGTTTATCCCCATCTACCTGTCTTTCTCACTCTCCCTCCTTGTCTCTCTCATTCTCCCTCCCTTTCTCTCTCACTTCATCTAGAAACCTGCTGTATTTAATTAATCATGGTTGTCGATTAATCAGTTTTCGATTGGGTTTGGATTGGCGGAACCCAAATGAGCGTCCGGGACATCAATTCCCATTAAGGGGGTCATATATCACCACCTCACAGTTTATTCTTTACCTACTACGGTAGCTACCTGAAAAAGAGAGATATCTTCAACTTCATGTTATCTTTGCAGGAACACAGGGAACCAGTTCAGTTTTTGAAGAAGAAGAAGAAGAAGAAGGTGAGGGGCAAATTCTATTCACATTTTAGACATGTAAATATCTAAAATACATAAATAATGACCAATCAACCCATACTGCCATTCCCTATAAAAGGGTACTTCGGCTATCTGCCAAATCATCGGAAAGCTACACAGATGACAACTATAGAAATTTCATATCTCTCACTGTACTAGTCAGGAAAACAGGTAGCTTTTTTTTCTTCAACAAATATGTTGTGCGTGCCTTTGTTATAGGACATGCAGATATGGTTACGTACTTTGTTCGGTTGTTTTTCTTTGAGTTTATCTTCTTCACTTGTTTTAACTACCTCCCCCATAACAGGGGAAAAAATACACTGGGGCTCAGGCGAAATGCCAAAAAGAGCCCCCCAAAATTTGCATAGAGTTCAATGCAAAACAAATTTAAGAGTGTTTTTGTCATGCAGCAAGCTTGAAAAGTAGCCCCAAAAATTGTTTAAATATTGTTTTCCCTGCCCCATAATTTTTTTTTTTTAAATAGTTGTAGCTTTTCTATCCATATCTCGTAGCCCCTTCATATCATCCCCCTTCCTTTCTCCCATCGCCCAACTCCCCCCTTCCAAAAGCAGATGCTTTTTCATCCTCAAACTCTTGCCTCATCTAGAGATGTCTAATTAACTTCAGACTGTATCTGATCTGCATATGTTGTTTCTGACATTTCATTCAATTTACTTTGGCACAAGGTGACTGATTAATGGCAGAGCCACATCGTAAGAGACAGTATCGAGTGATGAGAGCAAGAGGGGACTGTAATTTCAGAGTTAATGCCCTTATGGATCTCAGCAGGAAAGATAGGGTTATAGAGAAAGAGAAAGAGTGAAAGAGAGTGATAGAGAGAAAGAAAGAGAAAGAGAGTGAGAGAAAGTGATATATATATAGAGAGAGAGAGAAAAAGAGTGATATAAATATAGAGAGAGAGAGAGAGAGAGAGAGAGAGAGAGAGAGAAAGAGAGAGAGAGAAAGAGAGAGAGGGGGAGGGAGGGAGAGAGAAAGAGAGAGAGAGAAAGAGAGAGAGAAAGAGAGAGAGAGAGAGAGAGAGAGAGAGAGAGAAAAAGATATATATCACCCTAGACATCTTCTAGACATCTTCTTTACATCTAGTATTATCTTATGAAACTTCATGGTATTAGAGTCTTCAGGTCTCGTATTGAAGCTGTGTAATGTTCTGGAGCATCAATGTGGCAAATATGAACCTCCTTATTCAAAAGTTTCCTCCCTAGTATAACAAAATTCATAGAATCTTTCTGAAAGCCACGAAGGATGAAAAGCACAATGATCATGTTGGAAAAAGTGTCCCATTTTCTGTAATCACCATAAGTCCACAACACACATTATATATGTACATGTAGGTATTTTATCACATTCATTTGACAAGTACTGTATCTTCTCTATTTCTTTCTTCTTCTTTTTTTTCAGGAAAGGGGGGGGGGGGGTGCTTTTAGTATTTGTGTAAACCTTGTGAAAAATCTTTCAACCATTCCTGGAACTTAACATTTCTTAACTTAAAATTAAATTTGTTAGACCAGTGTTTTTCTTTTTTCTTTCTTTCCTGGCCATATTCAACATTACTTGAAAAAACACAAAGATAACTATCCTCGTCATCACAAAAACCTTTATGACTCATGACATTCTCATGAACATTTTCAATGCTTGGATTAATATGAATTAGATTTGAAAAAACAGAAAATTTGATTAGCTCTAAACACCGTGGTATAAAGATTGCGGCCGCCTAGCACTAATTCACATTGACCTGTTCGGGTGGGACGTCTCAATGCTCTGAATCTATGTGGAGTAGTTTTGAGAAACAAACCTCATATTTAAAAAAATCTATATCCCATGGGAACAAGGTGGTTCAAAATGAATAGTCAATGGATTGAAAAATACATTCCATCACAACAATCACTAAATTATGTTTTAGGCCTACATTTGTACTTACTGGTTTAAATATGCTAATGTGTAACATACATGCATCTTTGTGCCAATCACCCAATATACATTTGTCATATATATAATCAGGCATATCTGTATCATCTTCGGAGAGCCCACAAGGCGTTACATGTCTACAAACTTATCAAAGTTTACATATTAATAAATAATGTCTTTCTTACATTTTTGGGGCAGAAAATATTGACAATTTGATACATTTCATGTTGAATACACAGCTATTATTCTCTACAGAAATATATTCTAATTTTCATTTAGCAATAGGCACAATTCACTTCCCATCCATAATCCAGTGTCGGATCCCAATCTTGGAAGAAAAAAAAGGTCTGGATGATCAGACTAGGTAAGACTCGGTCAAGTACATTATGGATCATACCTGGGGTTTGTTTTTAAGACCATTTCAGCACTAAAAGGTTATATTAGGGACTTACACTGAGCTGGCATAACGTGATTACAGCCTTTCACAGCAGCGCCCAGCAGGAGAACCAAGAGAGGTGGAAGAAAGGGGCGCGGGCAGGTCCGCATCGATATTTTGGTAGGAGTGTGATGGGGATTTTTATCATTGCCCCGCTCAATTAGGCAATACCGGGCATGGTATTATGACCAGAAAGATATGGAGATAAGATAAGAAATGGATATGGAGAAAAGTGAATCATAATTGAAATGAGTAAGGGTGATGAATAATGGTGATAAATTCATATCTAAATGCTTTCATTAATAAAGCTCCTTCTTTTAAGACATTTACAGATCCACAAAAGGAAATGAGCAAGATATTGAGTAATGCAACAGACATACAGAATAGACCTATCTTTCCCTCTTCCTTTTCATGATTTCAAACCCACATCTTCAGTATCATTGGCAACAAAACACTTTTCTATCCTTAAAAATAGAAAATTGCTATGCTTTCATCAACACCAACATATTTTTAGGGTGGACTGAAATTTGTGAATTTGATAATTTCTTCCTTTTTAACAATGACATTTATTGAAGGTACATGTATAGGCCTGCCCCTTTCCCCATGATATTCAGCTCACACATCACAAGATTTACATCAATAAATCAACGTATCTACCTATTCTACTTTGCTATTGTTGCACCTCAACATTGCATAACCGAAACTTAAAACACATCGCCAAATTGCTCATACCCCCCCGCCCAAAGGCGCCCTCCGTGACCCTTGCGTCCGAGCGCCGCCAACGTAACCTCTTCCTCTTATCTCTTCGCATCCGAACGGATAAGTTACACTAAAAATCGCTCCCAAAAGTTGAAGAGTTTTTCCTCTTTTAGTCACTTTTTGGTTCGCATTTTCGCCTTTTATAATATTCTCTACGATATCAGTATTCTAGAACGTTTTCTTGCCGACTACTGTTACGTTTCCGCTTTCGTGTTTGCCTGTCCTCACTCCTCCGAGGCCTCGGGTGCGTGCGGGGGTAGTCGGTGGGGTGTTTTAGTCACTGGTAGTTTATTTAATTCTTGTTGATAATTGCTCGTACCCTTTGTTTAATTTTCTTTCCCGCAGGTTATAATATGTCTCGCAGTTCTTATTTTCTCTTAGCAGGTTTCACGAAGAAGAAATCAAGTTCTGTCGCGAGAAAGAAGACGAAGGATTCTATTAATAAGTACGCCCCTCGGGAGCGGTGGTGACACCGCAAACCCCGGGGATGCGAACGTCAGTGGACGTTTATGCGGGCAAGGGAAGTCCAGGAGAATGGTTGAGCAAGGCGATACGTCGCCCCTCAATACGGTTCCCGGAAACCCAGGGTTCTTATCCTGGGTGGAACGGGCCTTAGTTCTGCACCGCCAACAATTGTTCCGTCGGTTCTTTTGTTTGGTCGGTGCACAAATCCATTGACGGGTACGAAGACGAAGGATTCCAGTTATAAGTCTTCGTTAGTTACGCCCCTCGGGAGCGGTGGTGACACCGCAAACCCTGGGGATGCGAACGTCAGTGGACGTTTATGCGGGCAAGGGAAGCCCAGGAGAATGGTTGAGCAAGGCGATACGTCGCCCCTCAATACGGTTCCCGGAAACCCAGGGTTCTTATCCTGGGTGGAACAGGCCTTAGTTCTGCACCGCCAACAATTGTTCCGTCGGTTCTTTTGTTTGGTCGGTGCACAAATCCATCGACGGATATTCGGGTTGCTTCTGTGGATCCGGACTTGAACCGGTCTCCGTTCGGTTCTTCTGTCCCTTTGTCGGATTTGCCGGTTCCGGATTTCGGTCCGGATACCCGTGCATCCGAGTCGGATCCTGGGGCTTCAACTAACCGCGCCTCTCCGTCGGTGCGTGTTCCGTTTTCCCGATTCGGTTTGCGGGGAACTCCTACCGTCGGACCTTTATCGGATAACCGTCCCGTTTCTTCGGCCTTTTCCGTTACCGCTACGTCTCGTAAGAGGCGGGGTTCCCGGGACGCGGTGGCCGGTTCTTCCTCGGATTTTGTTTATCCTTCGAAGAATCCGCGCTCTGATTTTATGGCACCGTTTGCGGTTCCTCGGGGTCCGCCTTTGGTGGCTACTCTCCCTCCGTCGGTGCCTCCACCCCCGCCGGAATTTTCGGATTGGATGCGGGCTTTTGCTGTCGCTTTTCGATCTTCGGTGCCCGAGTCGGCTCCTCCGGTTCGTCCTACTTCACTTTCGGATCCGATCGCGGTTGATTTATTTTCGGAGTTTTCCGAAGATGCATCGATCTCGCCTGAGCAGTCGCCGGTGCGGGTTTCGAGTTGTCGTATTCAGCCGGGGTCCTCTCTTTTTTGCTTCTCCGCCTCACGCTTCGTTGGGCGCTCCGAGAGGCGGGGATCGTCCCTGTTTATCTGGTCAAGATAGGGGGGGGCTCGGTTGATCGTTGGGACACTGGTTCCATCGCTCAGTCGTCTGGTTCAGTTGCGGGGGATGATGCGTCTACTTCCGTTTGTGTCTCTGGCGCGGATTCGTTAGCCTTGTTTCACAAATATGTGCCCGATTCTTGTGTCGTCCCGGAGTTATCGGCGGGGCTTCCTGTCTTCTAAATCGGACTCTTCAGCGTTTCAGGGACTGTTTCTTCCTGTTCTACACAAAGAAGAATTTGTGAATGCCGCAGAAGACTTGTCGTCATCGACGGGATTTCTTAAGCGGCAGGTGGACAAGTACGCTTTCGTTCCTCAGAATGCGGATTTGTATTTGTGTCCTAAACGGGTTTCTCCCAAACTTGTGGCGGTGGCCAGTCGTTTGGGGAAGAAGTTTGGGACTCGTGGTCCTTTTGATAAAAGTGACAATTTGTTGTTTGATCTTTTCTCACGGCTTGCGGTGACTTCGCATTCCATCGAGAAGTATCGTCGGGAGGCTGTGCTCACTTATTTGGGCATTCGACCGCATCAAATTCCAGGACTGCTTCCGCAGATTCCAGTGGCCAGCCCCCGCCTTTGTGGAGATAGTTTCACTACTCTACTGCAAGCCGAGATTGATGGTGAGAAGCAGGCTCGAGACCTGTCCGTTGCTTTTCGCGATGTCCAAGAACCGGTTCCTTCCTCCAGACCTCGTAAGAAAAGTTTGAAGATTTCGGGTTCTTTTCGTAAGAACGTCGGCCAGTCTAAGGGCCGCCCTCAGGACTGGTACCCGGCCGAGGAGGAATACCAGGATCGTGGTCGTCCTTCGTCTCGAGTTTCTTCTTACCGTGATTCTTCTATCTTCCCGGACTCCCTTTCGTGGGGTGGGAAGTCATTTTCTAGTGATGGCTTCCCCCGAGTGCTTGGGTCTTTGGGCGGCGGGCGGCTCCAGAGATTTCTCCCGGCGTGGGAGAAGATCACCAGCGACGCATTTGTTCTGTCGGTGGTACGAGAAGGGTTCTTCATAGATTTTGTGGAACCTCTTCCGAATGGCGTCCTCCGGAGCCGCTCTCCGATCATGTCCCCTCTTTTTCAGAGTCACTTTTCCTCCGATTTCGTGTCTCTGTTAGAGAAGGGGGCAATAGAGGAAGTAGACGATCACCCATGTCTTTGTTTGTCGCCGGTGTTCGTGATTCCCAAGTGCTCGGGTTCTTTAAGAATGATTCTCAACATGAAGCGGTTTAACCTTCATTTGGGAAAGGTTCATTTCCGAATGGATCATCTGGCAACCATCCTTTCTTCATTGAATCCCGCAGACGTCGCGGTTTCTTTGGATCTTCGCGACGCTTATTTTCATGTGCCGATACATCCGCGGTCGCGGGATCTTGTGGGGTTTTTGCCTTCCTGGGCAAATTCTACCGTTACAGAGCGCTCCTGTTCGGTTTGCGCCCTGCTCCTCGGATTTTCACGAGAGTCGTGGCGTCAGTCATGCTGTTGGATCATATGCAGATTCTGATCAGCACGACTCAAGATCTCGGATTTCTCATATTTTGGGAGAAATCAGAATTCGTTCCGGTTCGCACGCCGTCTTACCTAGGTGCTCAGCTGGACATTCGTCATCAGCTGGCTCGTCCCAGGCTCGACAGGGTCGAGACGATAGTCAGGACTGCTCGGTCTCTGAGATGTGCACGTCGGGTGAAAGCCGAGTGTTGGCTTCAGTGGCTAGGGTTTCTCTCCAGTCTAGTCGGCATGCTTCCAGATTGTCGACTTTTGATGAGTCCCTTCCAACTCTTTCTGTTGGAGTTTTATCAGCCGAGCGTGAGTTCTTTTATTGTCGTGGATCTCCCTGTTGTCCGGAGTCAAGGGTCCTCTAGGTCCTTGGCTTCGTCGTTCCTTCTTCCTTCAGGGCAAACGCTGCCGAGTTCCTCTCCCTTCTGTGACCGTCACCACGGACGCGTCGCTGTTGGTTTGGGGAGGTCATTGCCAGGGGTCAATGATTTCAGGAGACTGGAGTCATCTGGACTTTCTGCTCCACATCAATGTGTTGGAACTCATGGGAGTGTTTGCTTCGCTTCGTCACTTCCGTGCTCGTCTGGTGGGTTGTTCGGTTCTGTTTCTTACGGACAACGTATCGGTGATGGCGTACATCAACAGACAGGGAGGCACTCATTCTGTGGCTCTGAACGAGTTGGCCTCTCGACTCTGGGCGTGGTGCAAGGGGACGAGGGTGTTCCCGATTGCATCACATATCCCGGGCGAAGAGAATATCTTAGCGGACTTTCTCTCCCGAGGCGAGTGCCTTCCCTCAGAGTGGACTCTGCCTCCGACTGTCTTCAGGCAACTGGGGAGAGTGTTCGGTGTTCTCGACATCGATCTCTTCGCAACTTCGCTCAACCATCGTTTTCCTCGATATTCTCGAGAGTCTGGGAACCAGGAGCTTTTGCTCTGGACGCTTTTGCGATCCCGTGGAGGGATGGAGGGCTTACGCCTTTCCCCCGTTCGCGTTGTTTCCCCATGTGCTCTGGAAGATCAGGGAAGATCAAGCGATGATGATTCTCATAGCTCCTTGGTGGCCGGCGAGGTCGTGGTTTCAGGACCTCCTGACCCTCCTGGTGGGGGCTCCGTGGTCGTTGCCGTGTCATCCGGATCTGGTGTCGCAACCTCTGTCTGGTATTCTACACCAGCGACCGGAAATCCTCCGTCTGACCGCTTGGCGGTTATCGGGAAGAGGGCTTGTTCGTCAGGTTTCTCCGAACGTGCTGTACAATTTCTAGTCCAGAGTAGACGAGAGTCGACCAGGACGGTTTACAACTCCTGGTTGGATGCTTTTCACACTTGGTGTGAGGAGGTGGGCGTCGCCCCTAGAGAGGCGTCTTTACCTTCTATTGCTGACTTTCTGAGCTCTTTGTATGACAAGGGGAGAGCTCTGTCAACGATTTGTGGCTATCGGTCTGCTATCTTCGGTTTCTTCTGCTCCTCAGCTAGCGGCTCTTTTGAAGTCTTTCTTCCTTAAGAGGCCCTTCTTCAGACCTCTGACACCAGTGTGGAGTTTTTCCAAGGTTTTGGCACTCCCTTCGAACCGCTGTGTTCTGCGACGCTTCTGCTTACTACGGTCAAGACGGTTTTTCTCATGGTAATCACTTCTGGTCAGCGTAGGAGCTCACTTCATACCCTTTCGGCTGCCCCTGGGCATATCCGCTGGGAAGGACGTGGGGTTCGTTTGATTCCCAAGGCTTCTTTTATTGCTTAGAATCAGTCTGACACGTCGGGTTCAGTGGAAGTGGTGCTTCATCCCTTGTCGGATTTTTCTTCGGTCTTCAGGGACGGACTGTGGTGTCCCTTTCGCGCCCTCAAATGGTATCTTTACAAGACGAAGCCTTTTCGCAAGTCGGATCAGCTCTTTCTGGTTTCTCGAGAGCCACTTTCGGCGGCATCTCGGGATACGATCTCCAGGTGGTTAGTCTTGGCTATCAAGGCTGCGGGTCCTGAGGCCTTGACGCCTGGCAGGGCTCCTCGTGCCCATGATACTCACAGTGTCAGTACGTCTTGGGCTCTTTTCATCGGAGTTTCAGTTCAAGATATCTGTAAAGCAGCTTTTTGGAAGTCTCCAAGTTCTTTTTCTGTTTTTTACCTCAAAGATGTGCCCGCGGGCGAACGAGCCTTTGTGGTCGCTTCTCTGAAGGCGGCTTCGTCGTCTATTTCTCATTTGAATTGATAAGTTTGCTTGGTTTTTACCACCCGGCATTAATCTGTGCTGGTCTTTAGCAAAGTAGAATAGGTAGATACGTTGATTTATTGATGTAAATCATGAAAATCAGTATTGATTTTATTATTTACGATATAAATCTACGTATCTACCTATTTTCCCTCCCTCCATCCCCAGCGCCTTTACCAAGGTGTATCCTAGGGAACTCGTGATAAGAGGAAGAGGTTACGTTGGCGGCGCTCGGACGCAAGGGTCACGGAGGGCGCCTTTGGGCGGGGGGGTATGAGCAATTTGGCGATGTGTTTTAAGTTTCGGTTATGCAATGTTGAGGTGCAACAATAGCAAAGTAGAATAGGTAGATACGTAGATTTATATCGTAAATAATAAAATCAATACTGATTTTCATGCTTACACCTATAAAACAACATTTTCTTTCACAATTTCATGGTAATATTCTCTGCAGTTTCATCATTAATCCAATATTTGCAATTATACCACATATAATGAATCCATAATTGAATTCTCCAAACTCATTATGACATGTCATTATCTCATGGTCTCACTAAATATTCTCTTATTGAGTTTGGCTCCGTATAAAGCAGTATGGCACCACTACAAATCATAATTTCACTCCAATTTAGCCCCATGAAATGACTATATTTTAGACCCTCCTTCCTCTTGACTGTAAACTTCACACCCCTTTTCTGCACAACTCCAGCTATAACAGAGGGTGTGAGAATGGCAGTGATTCCATTAAGAGGAGAAAAACAGAACAAAAGGGCAGAAAAGGGGGTAAAAAGAGGAGAAAATGGTGTGATAGCGGGGGTCATGCCTCTGTTGACATCCCCAGACCAGCAGGGGAGCCCAGCCCTAACCAATACCCTTGCCATTCAGCTGCTGTTTTCTTTCTTTTCCTCTCCACATCCACCCCTCAAAAACATGTCAACATCTTTTGTGAACAGGGGCTGGAAATTGGTAAAGAATGAAGAAAAAGAGGGGTTATTTTTTTGACAAATCTTCTTGATGCGGCCCAAGGTAGGGTTGTACCATTTATCTTGTGTCCGTGAAGTGTGGGTCTAGGGTAAAGGCACTGTGTAAATTGCAGTGGGTATACACCCTCAAGTACAAAAGCGCAAATAGGTGGGACTATATGTGGGGTAAGTTGTGAAAACATGTGAACAATAAACCCAGTTCAGCAGACACAATTAAAAGCTCTTGAAAGCAATTAGAATGGAAGGACTTCTATGAATGTTATATTCTTACATCAACTACTTGTAGAGATATTGTATAGGTTACAACATGGTTGTAAAAACAACAACAATACTGTCTGTAGTTTAAACAGAAGCTAAAGAACACATGTATAGACTAAAGAAACTTCAACTTCCACAATCATACCGATAGCAGCGAGATCATCATCATTAGCCGCACCATCATCTTCATTATCGTCATCATCATCATTATCATAATGATGATTACCTCTACCCTTGTCATGTTAGTGATCATCGTCATCAATTATTGGTCACTCAATTCCAAAGGAAGATTCAAAACACCGAAGATGATATCATAAGGTAAAAAATCATATTATAAAGAAATTAATGATAGTCAACTTTATTAATAGAAGGAGAGCAATAAATGAAGAGGAACTCGATTATCAATGCAGGCTGTATGTAGCCAAAAGGCTAGTGGAAAAGCATGAATAAAATGTGTAATGAGATGATGAGAGCTGGAACTACTTTGGCTGTTGGAGGGGTTCAAATAATTTGCAAAAACGACAGGATTTATCTCTCTTCACACGCAATTTCTTTAAAAAGCAATGTTTTCCTTCTGCACCTTTGTTGATGCTTCCAATATTGAATCGTCAATCATCCTATTGAAAATCAGGGATCCATTTCTTGGGCGGAAAACAGAGTAAATTGGCATTCATCCTACCCATCCGAGTGTACACCATTGGAGTTTTATCCAAAGTCCCTATTTACTTTGAAAAGTTTTTCGCTGTGTCAAGTTTTGTCAATCCTAATCTCTTGAGCAAGGTAAGTCACACCCCTGCCTAAACAACGTTTTACCCCACATTCACACTCCCGGAATTCATCATATAAAAATGGTCATATTGCAAAATGGCTATAAGTAAAGTATGAAACGCATGTTAGAGCATTGTTTTGATAGAATCAGGGTCCCATACGAGTCTGAACGTCATTTCATACAAAAATCGTATACCTGGGCGGGGCTTATCATGACCGTGCACTAATGATTGGCCAGCTCAGCTGTCATGTTAATTGACCTCTTCAAAACTAGCTTCCTTAAAACAACGTTTCTTTATATGATGTAATCTCGTCTGTACACACCTTCCTCTACATGATGACACTTTATAAAACGTTTCTTTATACAAGTTTCGTGTAAAGTTCACCAAGCCCGAACAGGCTAGTGAAATGAAACTGGATACATTTACATCCACATCGGGAACCAGGTACAATGGGTCCTGTCTGGCGTTGTGGAGTTCGAGGGAAATGACAACACACCAACCTATTTTCAATTGTATCCGAGTGGGAATAAAGAGTCAGATCGGGGATCAATATGACTTGAGAACTGCTATGAAAACAAAGATCATGAGATTATTTTTCAAAGCTACCATGAGATTTGACTTGGATGACTGAGTAGTGGTATATTATTATGTGGAGATCTGTTTGCACCTATTTATCCCTACTTTTTGAGCTGTATACCAAAGCACAGCAGGGTCTATTTCAAGCGACTGTATCACACTTTGGCAAAACAATTTATTTCCCATATGTGAGAAAGCAATTACTTTCTGCAGATATAAATTTACAAGATCATATATTGTTATACATGCTAGTAAATACTAAAGGAAAACAGATGCGCTTTAATACAACAATTTGAAAGGCCCTTTTCACAAGAAAAAAAATGCAGAACTGTCTTTTATTTATTTAAAAAAAATTAAATCACAAATGATCTTCCATTAAAAACTTCTTTCCCTGTCTTCTTTGATACAAGAGAAACCATTATCATGCTTTTTACTTACTATGATTTCCTTTTTGGGGCGAAGGAAAGAAAAGTTGATATAAAAACAAAAGTAGAATGGATTATTCCTTTCCTTCGCAAAATGTCATTGAAAAGACACACTAAAAATCATAATTCTACAAAGATATACCGTAAGCAGCTAAACCTGAGCAATCAGACTAAGCTCTAAGCTCAAAACTTCACACTTCACAGAAATACAAGACATGACTAAAAGTAATACCATAATGCTGCTACTCTCCTCTCTTGCTTCCATACGGATTAGTCATCCTTGTAAAAAAATGATCTTTCATATTATCTTGGCAATTGATTAGGAGAAAGCATTTTCTTTTCGTTGAAAGTGCTTTTCCAGAGAATGTTTGACAAATTTGCGCCCACAAAGCTGACCAAACATTGAACCTCGAGAAGGGAAAAGCGCAGGCATCTGACCGGCCAAGTGACAGACGATACTAAATGTTCGTGTTACACAGGCTTTCAGGTACAAGAGTTCATCTGAATGGCTTTTCCTTCGTTTTTTGGAGCTGAATTTCTCCATGGACTTAACTTTCATGTGTAGTGAGCATGAAATTGTAAGCTGTCGTGTTGCGCTTCCATTCATGTTCCCCCAACCCGATAAATATCACGTTTGAACAAGATTCTTTATCCATCCGTGTTTGTCGGATTGTGTGATTACTTGGGGTGAAGTAAAAAGAAAAACATCAAGCAACCTTGTTCATTTGACAACTTCTTGACTGTTTACTCTGCACTTTTCGCACTTAGTGACCCATCTGTTGAGATATGGATCCACAAGATCAATCATGATAATAACATTTTTTCCCCCGTAACTATACTAAATGTAGCTTTGTTATTCTCCCTTCCCAAGTTCCTTAGTATTTATATGTAAGCAATTATTTTTCATGTTCTTCATCATAGAAAGTCAACCAAGGCTAATGCAATATTACTAACAAGCCTATTAAATAAGTCTACCAATTTCATGAATAAGTTTGAGAATTGTCCACGATTATGAATATAGGAAATCCGTCTGGACAAAAGATAAAGTGCACCAATTACGGCACGATGCTGAAAGGCTTTCGAAACACTTCTTTTACAGATTATCCATTATTTTAGTCTCATTCACCCTTTTTCTTTGTTTGCTCACAAAAGTTTCATTTTTTCGATGCTCTCTGTCACCACGTCTCTTGGTCTGTTTTAGCAATAGTGCCTACCAAAGAATTGCAGTGGATGGTAATTGAATGTTCCGCAATCCTCAAAATTGAAATATTAATCATCGCCGGGACAAAGCAGACTCTGTCCTCCCTCCCGTAGACCCAAATCTTCTTAGCAGATCATTACGGCGATTCAGAATATGTCATCGCTACCACCAGAAGAAAAAAAAGTTTTGAAAATTCTCCCCGCAACTGCAGCATGGCAAAGCTGAGCTGCGGAGAGTTAGCGTAGCAAAGAAAATTGAAGTGGTTTAAAGTCGTCCATTTGGCATGTGGGATGGTCGTCACAAGAGACAAGTTTGGGCTGTGATTGAAATTATTGTACAAGGTCACATATCTGGAATAGACTTTACTGGACAGCGACTTTCTGTTTGTGGTATGGTAGGAGCATGTCTCAAGAGTTCAACCCTTCGTTACAAATCAGAACAAAACTTCATCATTTAAACTGAATACTTCCTATACATTAATAAATATACTTTTCTTCAAATTATGTATAGTTGAACCAACATTGATTGGAATATCCAACTGTTTAGCAAAGTTGCTTGTTCCAAGAGCAACTTGAATTATTGAATTACAAACATCTTGAAATTGAGTAGTGAGGTGCATGTAGGTAGCAGTATGATAACAATGCAAGAAATGTCATTTAGCACTGGTAATCCTGGCATAAGTTACTTGTGGTGCTTGCTTCAAAATTCCTCAGCCTCAATTGAATCAGTTGAACCCCTTTAGGAAATAAGTGCACAAATGTTTCAAAGCTTTCGCAGAGTAACCGACAAATAGTACTACCGACAAATCCATTACAAGAGTTTGTTTCATGCAGGCTTTAAATTGTTTACTGTCTTCCGAAGATATGAACATTTTAATAAAATGTTTAAAAGGGAACTGATACAAAACACAACAAATCTTGCCAAAGTTAAAGGCTAAATCTCACATAAAATATAGTAAGTTTAAACAAAACTTGAACGAACCTACAAGCGGTATTCCTGAACTTCTACTTTCTCCATTCATAAATCTATCAATTGTGCATGAAAATTACTTTTAATCCACCATTTCCTCCAATTTCTCTTTCTATGCCTCTTATCACTTCTGCCATTCATTCCATCAAATACACGTTCCTTACCCTCTTAGACCTTAGGGAACCTCATATATTCCCTGCTTTGCTTGCTATCTCCCATGCATTTTACATGCATCATTGCCATTCAATAAGCATATACCTGGAGCTGTTCGCATTGCCAAGGCATTCTTCTCTGGTCATCATACCTTCTCTATAATTATGTAGGCCTACAATACAGACAATATATGACCCAGTACACTTCATACTATGTGGGTTGTGCATCACAAACTGACGTACACCACACAAACCGTAATTCATGCTTCAGGGTTTGAACGAAATCATTGACTTTGCCAATGGGAACGTTTTTGATTGTGCTCTAATCTAGCTCGAGCCCTTCACTTGTCATCTCCAATCAAATGCAGGAATAACTGGCCGGAAAGCCAATTTTGTGATTTCAGATTTCAGAGTTTGCTTTAGATGATAAACGGAGAAAAAAACCCATCCCATTTGACTGTTAGTGATTTACAGAGTGTAATGATTTATGGGTGCGTTTATCGTGTCTCGCCACAGATATGTACATATCGAACCCCACTATACGAACGTGATTTTCGGAATGTCGCGTTTATCGTCTCTTCACGATTCAAAATAAAGGCCTTGTCTCTGCGCAGCTGCTTTGCGCCGTTTGACCCGGGAAGCAGATTAGCATTACGTTTATCATATCTCAGAAACGTGATTCTGGCTGTATGTCACATTCAAAACGCACTTTTTCTGCGTTACAATATGCCCATATCTAAAGACGTTTGGAAAGGCTTTGCATTTATCGCCTTAAAAATTTGCCTGAAAGACGTTTGAAAACGCTGATTTTAGGCAAAAAAACGCAACCATAGTTGAATACCAAAGCCTCACAACGAGACCATGGAGATTAGAAACCATGCAGAATCTTAAAAATACATATACGCTTTCCCTCGCTCCACATCTCTGCATCCATCCATCTCCCCACCATCATACCACCACTTTATAGAAAAGCCATGAACTTCTCTGCCTCTGTTTTACAGCCTCATAAAATCTCTTCTCTCAGTTTATGACCATAATTTGATGCGTTATATTCCAATCTTACACTTGTTCACCATGTAAATCATCCTCAACCATGATTCATCATAAGCAAGATCCTTCTATTTTTTCCAGAGTTCTTTTCATCCTCTAAAACCGTTCTCACCCTTCACATCAAATTTTACAGCAATATCGGTTTATTTTCTCAGAAAATTTGGGGTAAATTTTGACAACAGGGGTCAAAGAAACCAATATAACCACATGACTGTTTATATTAGAGTATATATTTTGAAATCTTGAAAGTTATCTTTCTTAACTGAGAGCAGGGTACAGAGATCAGATATGACAATAAATCATTGCTCTTTACAAGCAAAACCCATCAGGAAGAAAAAGAGAGAATAAGTTGAAGTCCATACACACTTCATCTGTAGGTCAAAACTGCAAAGAAAAATCCATTTGCAATTTCATAAAATTAACCTTGTAATGTTGAACATATGATTGTTTTTGACATCTTCTTTGGGTATCAAACAAAATATTCTGTGATGTAATTTAATGGCATATTATAATAATTTTGTTTACCCAGGAAAGCCGATCATCAGCATCAATGTTGTCCTTTCTGAGAGCCCTGCAATATTTACTTACAGGTTCTCTCTAGAAGCTTTTCCTAGTAAATTTGAATATGAAAGTTTTTGGCTTGATTTGGGAATTCATTCAGAATTATTCCCAACTGCAGTTAAATCATTTCACCCTTGATCGATGTTAAGATTTTTCATGATTATAAAAAGTTAAATAATATAAATATATTTGAGAAAAGAAATAATTGTAGGAGAAAATGGAGGTCTACAGCAACAAAAAAAAATTTAATTCAAAGCATTCTGACACCCAAAATATAATTTTACTGCCTCCAAGTGTATAAATCTGTCATAGCCAGGATATCAGAATAAATAAAATTGCTCAAATCTATTTTTTAAAGCTTTATATTGATAATCAAGCTTGGACCAGGGATATGTGACCATTTTGCCCAACAACCAACGAGATTTTGTTCTTTGTTCTTCCCTACTGCTCTTCAATTTTTTCATCACCATGTTTATAACTGATTACAACACATTAATTACAATGCAATAAATCATGAAGCTGACAGATTAGAGAGGAGTAGAACCACTGTATTACTCCAACCTACTACCTGGGCTAATACCACTATCGTATGCAACAAGATACCATACAAACTTAGCCATTGGTGAACATTGGCTTTGATCAACTGAAGAGGTAGGAAATTAACAAGATGTGGTTTGTCATTGTTGAGAGCTGAAAGGGCCTGAACTCTTTGTTCAAGTATATGAGTAAGCGCCCTTCTGGCTTTGAACACGTGAAGTGGTGTGTCTGGGGTGATGGACGAGAGTTTCTCTACAGCTACTTAAGTGGTCAATTTGGGGCATGAAAACTGGACGAGACCTTTGGTCAGTGAGACAGAGATTGTTGGATTTAGATTTAGAGATACAATATTGTTAGCTGAGTGGACAATGGGTTAAAACAACTTAAACAAAGGCGGTACAGTTGGGAAGCTCGAGATGACATGATATTGACTCAGCTTCCAGATGGATATACGGCAAGTCAGATTTAAAGCTCAGTCTATTGAAAGTTGCTTGCTCTTCAAGTTCAACGATTAAACAGATTATGAGGGTTTGTTTGATTGTTTGATCAAATGACACTGTTAATCACCACATGCCCATCACACAATAATGTAAATAGTACAGTATGGAAATACAATATTCTATCCAAGCACCCGTTTAAAATATATGAAGCTTATTAGGCACAAGAAATACATGTAGGCCTACAGTAATACATCTACATGTACATTTGTGTCAAATGTAGGATAAAAGTGTATTCCTGGACATTAGTTTTTTCCATTTTATTATCAATAACTCTTTCAACATCTACACAAGAATCATGGTCCCATTTCTAAGTTTATTTTCAGGCTTTTTATCTGTTTCAGCAGCTGCATTTATTTTTCTCCATTCAGGCCATGTAAGTTACATCCCAGCTCAAATGAGGGAGAACTTCTCATTATCATGACCATCGCTTATCATTTTTCAACTCCACTATGCCCTTTTTCAGTCAACAGATCAAACCATGAATACATGTATGCCATCCCATCACCCAAATGACAAATAGGGGGCAATTCTTAATGAGCAAATACATTCAACAAAAGAATTGTAAAATTTTCAGTGGTGTATGAGTAGTACGAGGGGGAACAGATCAAACCATGAATTCATGCCGTCCCATCACCTAAATGACAAATAGGGGGCAATTCTTAATGAGCAAATACATTCAACAGAAGAATTGTCAAAACTCCCCATTTTCAGTGGTGTGTGAGTGGTACGAGGGGGAAGTGTGGGTGACCACAGCACGTGCAAGAATCTTTTATCCCTTGCTTTGGATTATCCTAAGTCTTGCGTATCGCTCACAATGAGCTGCAGTGAATGGACATTCCATGCCTGGCTTTTGGGTTTGGTCGTACAACGGCCGGTTGGCCGGCGGTGACTGCGTATGTACGGTACCTCCATCTACGTCGCTCTCAATATTAATTTGTGAGGGGGATGCTTGGGCAAATATTGGCGCAGGTTTGAGATGGGTAATGAGGCAAGCAGATCACCGTTATTACTTCCAAAATACTCCTCACTCTCTCCTCTTTTTCCCTCTCTATGCATGCATTATGCGGGTCGGGAGGAGTGGGAAGAAGGGGGCGACTTGGGTACGATTGAAATTCTGTACCATGACCCTTCATGTGCATCACATCTTCAGAAAAAAGAAGATGGTTCTGACTTTCAAACAACATTTCTATTGCCCTTATAAATACAAAATTTTCAAATAGCAATGACATTTTGGTTAAAGGTATTAAAAGTTTTTTTTTAGTAAATCCTTTCCTTGAGAACACTATAAAAAATGCGTTTACAACAGCTTCTTCTGTTTAACATATAAAATAGCATATGTAGGAAACAGAAAATTGCTGTACATTTTTCACTGAACAATCTGTATGACAGTCAAACAAATGTTCAACATAAAATTTATCTGAATTAGTAAAGAAGGATAATTTTAACCCCTCCCCTTGTTCTATTCCCCTCCTTCCGTATTCGAATGATACCTCTCTCTCTACCCCCCCCCCCCAATCATTTCAAGTCCTGTCATACCCTATGTAAACCATCCCTGCTTGAACCTAACACCTAGAGAGAATAGGAGCAAAATTGATCCTCAAGATTTTGATATAGGAACAAACAGTAAAGCCAACATCCCCCTCACATAAATGTCACGCCCGGTGACAAAAACTGCTCACGTTTTCCCTCGATCGAGATGCTTACCTTACACTAGCTATTGTGACAGACACTTGGGTCGGATCGCATCCATTCACGTTTATGTCCTCGTGATTGTCGTACGGATTTTTTTAAATTGTGCGTGGAGTCGGACACATATTACTCTCAAATGCTGACTAAAATGTCAATATCATTAATCGGAGTGGACATGAAATGATATGGTCTTTTCTCAAGTGTGCGCAAGAAAGATTTTGAGAGACATAATATTGGATATCGCACTCTCCTCCACACCCATCTCACTCCCCCTCCCATCATCCCAACATGTCAATCAAACATTTGGCTTGTCAATCAATTCAACAAACCATTAATCAAGGTACTGGACCTACACCTCAGAGGTGAATGATATCTTTCTTCATTTTCATGATGCAAATATCTCATGTCCTTTTCTAAGAATATGTTATGAAAATGTATGTTGGGACAGAATGAGTAACCAAGTCTACATGTATTTGAGTGATACTCACATCACCTCCTTTCATAATGTGTCATATTACCAGTCTTGCAGTTTGGACACTTAGTATATAACCCAGAGTTATAACATGGAATCATTTATATTTGTCCAGCCTTTATTCTGAAGGGAAACATTTGAGATAAGTCTACCGGTAGTAAAAAAAAACTACGTCCTTAACCTCACAAATTTTTCAATTAAACAGATAATTTAATTAATTAGATATTCTGAGAAAGATACTAAATATCAATTGAGGAAATTGAATTTAGTGACGTACATACAGACAGAGAAGAGATAATCTTGTTCTATTTCGAAACGTGGGAGGTTTTATCAGACCAGATACGGGGATGGACCCAAGGCCTATTAAATTGCCTGGCACAGATTTGGCTGACTTTAATCAATTCTATCTCATGATGAGTTACCGAAAAATGTAACCCTGGTGGCAAGAGCGATACCTGAGCGCAAGATAACGTCACGTGAGCTAAGAAGAGCCCATCCACAGGGAATCCCCTACCTGAAAGTCAAACATTGTCCAAATGATCAAGCAGTCATTCTTTCTTCTCTCCCTTAACCATCCATCCATGATCCATCTATCTCTTCGCTATTCTTCTTCCTCCCCTCCATTTCATGAGAATGCTAGATGTATGACCAAACAGACAGAGACTATTTTCTGTTTTATGCAAAAGCTTTGTGTTACATCAGTGGCATACTGGGTTTGTGTGTTACAGAAAGGTTAGTTTCTCACTTGTCTTTCTATATTGGTGCTATAGTCCTCATTACTCTTACTACTATTCCCTTCTCTCGATCATGACCAGTCTCTCCCAGTCTATCACAATGTTTTGCAGTGTTTTGAACGTTCTGTCTCTCTTACAATATCTCCCCTCTCTCCCTCGCATTCTCCACTCCTCTGTCTGTTTCTCTCAGTCTGTCTCTCTCTCTGTCTCCCTCTCTCTGTCTCCCCCTCTCTCTCTCTCTGTGTCTGTTTGTCTGTCTGTCTCTCTTTTTATCTTTCACTCCTCCCCATCCCCTTATTTCTCCCTCTCTCACTTTCTCTCTCTTTCTATTCCTCTCATCTCTTCCCCTAATCATCTCCAGCCTCTATCTTACCCATTCCCTCATATTGTTCATCCTCCATCCTCCTCCCCTTCCCTTCCTTCTCATCAACTCGACAACGGATGTTTGCGGAGAATGGCGGCTTCACCCGGAGACCAAGCCCTTTATCTCTTGATATCATAGAGAATAGAATGTGGTAAAGAGTGGATGGCATCTGGGAGTTCTCTTAGAATAGAAACATTAACTGAATTGTCGCTCCTCACAGGGGTAATCATCAAATGCCCAACCTTAGTGTGGCTCTCTTTTATGAAGCAACCATTGTGGTGGCATGCAGGTGAACTACATCTTGTAATCTCGCCATGGTGCAAGCTAGGTTT
The DNA here is from genome assembly GCA_035222895.1 of Strongylocentrotus droebachiensis. NCBI lineage: Eukaryota > Metazoa > Echinodermata > Echinoidea > Camarodonta > Strongylocentrotidae > Strongylocentrotus > Strongylocentrotus droebachiensis. The sequence goes on along the minus strand of JAVYIG010004494.1, from coordinate 73,650 downwards.
AACCCTTTCCGTGTCGCCAACTTCACAGACATTTTTCAAACGTGAATCTCTGTGAGACAAGCTTTAATCATCATAATGTTCAATTAAGTGCAATGGGAAATAAAAGCTCTTCATAGTCCTAAATCATTTGATATAGTGATTAAAGGAGGGAGGCATATAGACATTTATGGCACTGAATGAGTTATTAAATGATGAACAACTCATCCTTGTTGATAAAAATGATAGTGGAGATTTACAAAACACTTAATAAAAATGTATCTTAATGATTTACAAATATGAGGCCTATTACTATAGCAATGGGCACAAAATGTACAATATGTGCACCACCTTTATGGCAATACTGGATTTTCCTTTACAGTATCAAAGCTCTACAATTTCTATATATAGTACACAAAGAGTGAATATAATATTTGTAGAACTTCATATGAGAACTAAAAATGACTCTACATCTAGTCCAGATGAACTAATCAATACTTGCATGTTTCTGAATGGATGATATTCTCATAGATCTCCTCACAACTTTTTACAAATCTTGTCCTTTTTGTGTCTATCAGACAATTTTTTCACAACTATAAGTTCCACACACACACACTATCATTAAAACGATATAAAAGTGCCAGATTAGTCATTTCTCTGAGTGAATTCCCTGCATGAGGAATGCATGACAACAACAGTGTGTAACATTACTCATTCAAAGACAACTCTAATGGCCTCTTTGTATGCTTCATTCATAAAAACTGATGCGTTCCTTCACCTTCTCTTCTCGTAGCGGCACACATTACTATTTTACGACTCACTTCCAAAATGGCTTTCAAGATTGCACCATGGACGTAGGTATGAAACAATCATGTCGGATGTGAAAAAAGTAAGTCCACCTCCCCGTCCGAATTAAATATTCATTTTCAATAAAACTAACAATGTTTTAAAAGGAGGCAGTCACCGCTTTTACGAATTGGATGAACGTAATTATGGCTCTGGCTGGTGCAGTGTTTCGCTTGGAAGGGTCCAAATGCTTGGCAATTAAATTATTAAAAGCCTGAAAGACATGAAATATGAAAAGGGTATTTGGGGGTGATGTGGAAAGATCGTCATCGATGGGAGCAGTGTCTAAGGGTGCGTTTAAGCTCAATTTTGAAGGCAGAATGAGCGATTTGAAACGCACATCGTAAACGCTCATCGTAATCGCAGTTCCACTGTGTACTGTTTATGCTCACTTCTCTGGCTCCTCCAGGCAATTCTCTCTTGGTGGCCTTAATTGGCCATGCAGCTGGATTCGCAAACCTGCACTGTGCATGCTACGTAGACCCACTAGAGGTCCGTGCGTTGACCCCATTTAAACGCGTTTACAAATTGTAAACGCACCTTTTTGTGAGTTTACGATCAGCAATCGTGATTGCCGTTTTTCAGTGATTCTACAAAAGTGAGAAAGGACGCAACCGTGTTTTAAACTAAACGCGTAACAGATGCCTGATTCTGGCCAGAAAAAGTTGGACATAAACACGCCCTTAGATAGATGTGGTGAGTGATGCTACAAACAATACTGAATGGCAAGGACTGACGAGAGGGAGAAGATATCAAGAGCATTCACATGGCGTTCTTAAGCTCGAGGGGTGCGCTCTTACAAATGGGAGAGGGGGTAAATAAATAAAAACAGGTACAGGAGATGAGAAGCTGGAGAAAGGGAGAACAGAATTTGAAGGAAATCTGAAAATCCATTTCTTTTTCATTTTCATATCTAATAGAAATTGATTTTAAAAATGATGATAGGATGAAATGTTTTTCACATATTTTACTTGTGTGGTATATAGTTCACTTACTAGAATTATAATTTTGAAATGATAGTCATCTTTTAATATTCTATATTCAAGACTACTGAACTTACAGTAATCAACTCATTTCTGACAAAACGGTACATGTAATTCAAAACTCAACATTAAAGTTATTATTTTATGTTTGATCAAAGTATGGATGAAAATAACAACAAATCATACAGGGATTCTTTCAATGATTTCACAATATATAAACTAGTAATTTGTTGGGATACTTTGGAAGAGGATTGGTGCATCGTCTAAGTGTGAATGCCTCCCTTGGATTGACTGACTGGCAATTAAGGTAATGGGCGAGGGATTGATACATGGAAATGAAGCAAAGAGGCTTGGGGACGGATTACTGTTAATACGCCAAAGTCGCAGCAGGGCACACCTGCCTGTTAGGTCTGTGTCTTGTGGGGACGGGTGAAGACATTCCGCAGCTTGGGAGTTTGGGGAACTGCCAGGGGTGTAAGGATGGGGGTAGGGGTACAGATGTGGTTGAGAGGGGGCATAGAGAAGGGTGGATAGAGGGGCTATCCAGCTACCGGTATTACACCTGTCTGTTAGGCCTCATGTCTTGTGGGAACAGGTGAAGACTCTCCACTGCTTAGGAGCTGAAGAGCTACAAGGTGTGCAAGTTTAGGGGATAGGGGTGCCGAGGTGTTATTGAGAGGGGAACAGAGCAGGGGGTATGCATGGGCTAAATAGCTATGGGCACACCTGCCTATTGCGGTGTATTGATATGGGGTAGGGGTGCAGAAATGTGGTGGATAGGGGCGTGGAGGGGGACGGGAGCAAAATAGCTACCAGCTAGTACTGTGGGGACACCTGTCTATTACTATTAGGCCTTGTGTCTTCTGGAGATGGGTGAAGACATTCTGCTGCTTCGAAGCTGGGAAACAACACAAGATCTAAAGGTAGTTGGTGGTTGGGTGCAGTTGACGCTTGAGAAGGGGTAGAGAGAGACCTACTTAGTTAATTATTTTGTAAGTTGCTAATGGCTTTCTCTCTGCTTATAAGGTCTTAAGACTTTAATCCGCACATAAGTTCAATTGCAACAAGATACACAGCCTACAATAGTCATTCCCCTATAATAATGAGTATACACACATTCTTAATATCATTAAAAGGTATGTAGCTACGTATTCATGAATGATCCATTCAAGCAACTTAGACTGATTAATTAACCAACAAACATAATAGATAAAGAAATTGGCAACTATGGAGATTATACCCCATTAAGTACTCAATAAATATACTTAGTCCAAGTGATAGAAAGAAAGAAGAAAACATGATGATAAGCTCTTGTTTGAGTATGTAATGAACTTGGAGCCATTAAGGCTTGATGAACTGTTCCATAAGAACTAATACATACAATGGACTTAGGTACCAACATTGGGATTTAAATTATATTGGGTGAAAAGAGCACCTTGCTTAATAGAGTGTAACTAAGTAGTTTAAGAGTTTTTCAAGATCAAGGTACATTGTGGTTTGAAGTAGACAAGGGGGAGAGGGAGAATATCTGAAGAAAATATTATCTAGAGAAAGTCAGAGAGGTAGAAAAACTTATAGTTTTAGAAATAAACTTGAAGACGAGGCTACAGAACATTTTTATTTATAAGATTCCCAGAATATTGGTAAAACCATTGGTAGACCATATTGGTAGACCATGCTAAAATATGTAAATGCATCAGATTTTCAAAATAAAGGGAATTCTTAAAATCTACTCTAGGTATAAAAAGATGCTTGAGTGCATTTATATTTTAAGGAGAGAATCTACGTATCCTTACCTCTCTTGATTCTTCCACCTTCTTACCTATTCCTTTAAACATTTTCTGCAATAATCTTTTCATTTCAAATTTAGGAGAAGAAAACATGAGATACAACACGAGAGGTTTTGCTCCCAATGTTTGCAATTGTGGAACTCTAAATTCCACCATAACTTCATAACCACCACCAAGGGATTTCAAATGAGATACTGATTAGATCCAATAAGAGTAAGATCTATGCATGCTGATTTGGGGGACTAAAGCCAAAAACATTACTATTTAAGTTAAATATCAATTCATATTTCACAAGGTAAGCAAATTTACCAATTTCTCAAGAATTTCTCAAGCATGTCAGCCTTTCAAGGTTAGCCCATTGATGCCCTTATGAAAAAAAGGAGGTTCTAACATTCTAAAATTCCAGAAAGTAGAGGTGAAATCAAATAAGATTATGCACTTCACATGAAGCTCTTTTTTGTCCTTTTTTTATTTATTTGTTTATTTTTTTTACTTACTACACCCATGCAAGTTGACATCAAATGTTTGTAAAAGAAAAAAAGTAGGAAAGAAATTGATGTATTGATTTTGAACTTCTGTTATTGAATAGTAATGAGGCACTTCTAAGTAGGCCAGTTTTGATTGACATTAATCAATTATGAAAACCTTAAAAACATTCTTCTGCAATGAAAGTAGGAAAAAGGAGGTTAGATCGAAGCAGTGGTGAGGGTCTTCTCACTCATTCATTCACTCTCAGTTTCATTCAAGACTTTGTGTTACTTCTTTGCCTGAGTCATCAGCCAGCCAATAAAAAATGTCTTGTTAATATTGGATGAGCCTACTTTACAGTAGCCACACCACAGCCAGTCAATGGACAACCCATTAATACCAACAATGCCTTTGATCCACCCCCAAAATGTAATGGCCAACATGTACTGCTAAATGCTCGAGGGAATCTTCTACCTTAACTCGCCAGAAATTATTCATGAAGTGGGGTATTTTGCTCCACATTGAGTTTCATTGATTTGGGGTGTGAACTTTTGACAGTCTCCCCCCTATCCGGAGAATCTTTGATAAATGCTCTAATTTGGTGTTTTCTTATGGAATATCATTTCGTATTTGGGTGGGGGATGCCATTAATGAATAAGACATGAAGGGAGAGAGAATCACAAGGCATGCCGTGGTAGCATCAGTATTCAGCCATCGTCGTTGTCATCGAAGGCTCTGGGAATTTTGGCGGGAGAAGAAATGATAATGGAGAGTCCGTTGGGAGGAGTTGGAGAGATGGATCATTAAAAAAGAAAACAGTGTGATTTTAAAGACAAACACTCATGAATGAATGATGTCTGTGGACTATGACAGGCTCTACAGTATGACCCCTCTATGTGGGTGATGTCCACAAGGTTTTTCTAAGACTACCGAAGGCACTATGCCCTGAGCCTGATGGTATGCACTAGATATGATCAATACAACAAAGTGAGAGATGGATCGAGGAAATTATTGAGTCTTAGCTGTTTGAATTTGCAGAGAAATGATGATGAGGAAATATGTCAGTGATATATTTATGAGTCATAGTTTGAGGGGGTCGGGGTACGAGATGCAGAGTCAGAGAGGCTGGGATACTACTGCCTCGAGGCTTGGGGGTTCAAGTCGGGTCTGCAAGCGCCAAGGAATTCACGCCAATTTGCATCCCGATTCCTTCTCGTCTTGTTAGTCGAAGCCCAAGATGGAAGCAAAAACAATGGCATTGATTTCCGACCGGCTCCTTGCATAAGATTTATCGCTAATAGGGCAGAACTCGTCAAGAGTTGATCCATCTGATTTGCCAAAGACATCACTGTCTTGGGGTACAACAACAACCAAATAGCACTGACATTTAGCAATCATTCCATAATAAGGCAAGAATTCTAAACGGTTTAGGGGATGGAGGATAAGAACAAAGATAACACCGGAGATGGTAATAAGGTCATACATGGCCGTGTCATGTCATTCATGCACAAACATTTGCAAGAAAATCGCAGTGAAAATTCTATGATAGTGTAATATCTTTCTGCAAGGGGTGAAGTGGTTAATATTCGAAGATTATTCATCATCTCTACTTTTACAAAACACTAACATAAATATGATAAACTCTATAATGATAAGGATCAATTAAATACATTTATCAAATATCAATTAAGTAAGTTATGACAAATTCTACTTATTGAACAAATTGTTCCGGCTTTCCTCACTGCGTTAGTGTGTTTTCACTATTTGGTAGATCATGGTCTTTAAAGCATACAATTTACTGGAACGTAATTGAGTGATACATCTTCCTGTAAATGACAATCTTGAACAAACTGACTTGGGTCTACCGACTACCAATATCTCATCTACACTGTATACTAAAAAATGCATTTAACTTAACATAATCATATGCACTAGGCTGTACCAATCATGAATTTTTCTTCTCCTTGGGGGTGTTTCACAAAGATCCTATGTCGAACTTAACTCCAAGTTGGACTTGGACATTATGGAGAGCCATTTGTAGCCTTAAATAAGATATATTCAAAAGCAAAAATTGAAGTATATTAGACTTTTCATAAATTCCACATCAAGAACATGAAATCTCCTTGATAATAGAAAATATGAATGATTTGAATCAACATTTTATGCCTATTTAAAAATAACTTTTATAAAATATTTTCAAACTTGCTAACGGCTTTCCATAATTGTTAAGTCCAACTTAGGATCTTTGAGAAACACTCCCAGGTCTGTATTTTATCTGTTCAGATCGAGCCAGAAAGGCATTAAATCTCTCTTCATGTGTAATAAGTAAACATCCTTCTGGCTCCAAACAGATGATTTGTACTTTCAAATATCACCAAATGTAATTTTCTAGACTTTACAAACAAATATAACCACTACTGTACATCCTGGCTGCAAATTATTTCAAGAGGATATTTTAGAAAAGTACACATGTCCACAGCTCCTCCGGAATTCACCTGATGATTGCGACATTTATTCAGCAATGTAATTCTTTGGAGAGCACCATACTTGTGGGTAAATCTAAACAGGAGTTACCTAAATAGTGAAAAGCTTTTCAACAATCCAGACAAAAGATTGGTCGACTTGTTGAGTGGATGATGTTGATTTGAAGCAGTTCTCTCAATATTCCCCTTGCACTTCAATGAGGTATGCTTATGAAGGGAGAACACAAATCAAATTTGGATTTGTTCTTAGAGACTATCAACCTGTCACTCGGTCTGTGCATGTGGTTTTTATCCCATAAATCTCTTGGTGCTGTACCATGCACTTGGCAATGGGGAAGGGCTGGATTGTTCCTACTGCCGTACTTAATGTTTGATTCTCTCTCTTCACACACTGCCACTGGTTGTACATGTAATACAAACATGCATATTCAAAAATATATATATCTTGGTGCTGTAACTTGCACTTGGCAGTGGGGAAGGGCTGGATTGTTCCTACTGCCATACTCTCTTCACACACTGGCTGTACATGTAATACAGACTTGAACATTTTTGTCACAAGAATCGGTTGGGAGGGGGGCATTCGGGGAGAGCAAAAAAGGGGGAAATACAAACTGTAACAGGCAGAGATAAAAACCAAAAATATTTCAATACTATTGAATAGATAATCAGAAAGATGAATAGAAAAAGGTGAAACAGACTATTGCATATCGAAGAAATTATTAAATAAAGAGAGAATAGTTTCAAGATAACAAAGTCTAAAACTGACTACTTGATGAAAAAATAGAAACCTCAGGAGGGAGAAAACCAGAATTTGTGCATTCCCCCAGTAGCTTATGTAAATCAACTCACAAGTTTGTACCGCCACTTCAAATTTCAAGAGTCCTGAACTTTTTGCAAAAAGAGAGAGAGAGAGAGAGATAGCGAGAGCGAGATCGCAAAAATGAGAGAAAAGAGAGAAACTGGGTACTAGTAGTATGTTGACAATGGCTTCTTGGAGTTGACTTAAGTTTTTCTCTTTTTCCATACTACAACTACAAGTGCTATTGTTTGCCCTCTTTCTGTAGGCAAACATAGCAGTCCCTATAGAAGTCAGAACTCCTGTCCGCCTTTGAAAAGAGGGTATTGATAATTTGTAAATACCAATTAACCTAACCAATGACCTGCCCCAGGTTCCTAGCCTGGGACTACAAGGGGTCCTAAACAGGTCTAGGTCCCACTGGGCGAGTCTCTAGTCTGTGAGCCACAGTCCCATGTGTTGGTCTAAGGAGTATCCTTAGTTTGAAGTTTGAAGTACTTACTTGATTTTGAGCAACTATGATTAATGATTAAATCATGAAATGCATGGGGGGAGTTATTCTCAACATGAATGGTATTACAATAGACTAAAAAGAGCCATGTTTCTAGAATGAAATAACATTGCAAAGCTACAGACCTACTACCAGGGGATTAAGTGATATGGTTTTGGAAATTGGAACCAATTCTATCTTTCATTCTAAGTTCTAACCATAAATTTAACATTCCCTTCTACACCTCTTCATTGTCGCTTGATGAACTAATTCAATTTTCAACAATTATGGGTAAAAGTAACTGTGAACACATCAATTTTCTACTTCATCACACTACAACTGTTTCACCCTGGTGAGTTCAGGAGACATTTGTGCTTATTTAGGCCTAGGCCCTGTAAAAAGCCTGTAGTACAAAGCAACTGTATTGAAGCCCCACTGTACTTCTTATAGCTACTTGCGCCTTCTATATAGAAAACAATGCCTAATCGGTGCCTGTTGGTCTCCCATGATCCCCTTTATCTTATGTTAATTGAGAGTTGATTTGATAAGATAACCTTGCAGGGAGGTCTAATCCCCCTGGCCAAACTAGTACAGATGGGCTTTAAGATAATGGCAACAAATAAGTGACAGCAACATAATTAATAATTGACCAAAGACTACATTGTACATCCTTCCTTCACAGGTATACAAACAGGAGCGTGCGTCCCTATGTCTCGCCCACAAGACTACCAACATTTGGTCCCTTGCCCCCTTCTTTTGTATCCCTTCCCCAATAATGGAGGGGCTCTGATTGCACAAGGGGGACCCCACAATCAAAACCTCAGCTGCATAATCTTCTTAAAAGCTGAAAAGATACCTACCCCAATAAAACTCTGGCAGGCTTAGGAGGAGGGACACACAATGCATGAAAGGATTGGATGAAGCTTTAGCCTGCGATGATACTGGCTTACAATCGAAACCACAGGATCTTTCGGCAGCTTTGGGGAGAAGGGTATCCTAATGAAGTCTGGACATTTCCCAAACAAAGTTTTTTGTACCACCTCTTTGTATGGTTTTGATTTTTATTGCAGAATTGTTAGACTTCCTAGAAAATCAAACTTGTGTCTGCCTGTCTGGTGTGTGTTAAATCAACCTGAATTACCAGCATTAATGGAAAAAGAAGTAATTACAAGGTGTTGCTAAAAAATAAGGAAAAACATGTTTCGCTTTCAACCCATCAGCATTACTGAGGAAATGTTTATATGTAGTCTTTAAAATACTGTTCAAAACTGTGTTTATATTTTTCTTCATTTGATTTTGCATGGCCTGGTAATAAATCATTGTCAACTTCTTCTTCAACAAATATTCCCTACTAGTCTATAGTTAGTGTATAAAATTAATAAAAAACTAAATTTATAAGCCTACTCCAAATCATTTCTGCAATTTGGAATTAGAGAGAGAGAGGGGGGGGGGGTTGGAGGTGTGATGATATACCACCAGTCAGGTCCCAAGCATCTGGAGCCAGGGGATGGGTGTAAATCCCTCACCCCAGCAGTCTGGCTATACCCCCATCCATCACCCTATGCTAAGAATCCTGAGAGGTGTCGGTTTAAATCACCACCATTCTAGGTCACTCCTCAAAGGTAGCTTCTTCCATTTACAGAGATTGCAAACATCTGGAAGGTTTTGCTCAAAATCATAACAGTATTCACAGAGAAAAGGAAGGTTAATAAAAATCACACCCTAAATATTATTATAGAGGCCTTCTTAAAGTTGGTAGATAATTCTGTTTATATAACCCCAAAAGAGGCACATTTGAAAACCTTAAAAGGTGCCAATGTTGGACCCTAACTAAAATGGGTCAAGGGTGCAACGTTGAACCTTAATAGTGACAAATATGTACCTTCAGGGGTGTAGTATGTGAGAGTTGAACCCTAAAATGTTCAACCTTGCACCTCCCAGGTGGAGCTGCAGAACCTGTCATTTTCTCGACCTCTAGGAAGTACAGAGTCATTAAATTAATGGATCTGAATATAGCAATCCATCCATATTCCTCTTAAGTGCTAATCATTATTTTCTATGTTCATATGTGTAGTCAAAATGTGCTTTTGAAATAAATCCAACTCAAAACAAATCAGGTGTGACATGGGTATCTAGCGCTAGTGGTCTCTCCAACATTTTACTTCTTATGAAGGCAAGTTACTGGGATACTGAAACAATAAATATATTTCATTTATTTTATCATATTATGATGGTCTACATGAAGGCACATGTACATATTAAAGCTTGTGATTTCAAAACCTTACCAAATAGCTCAATACATATTACATGTACATGTACATGTAGGCTGATCTAGAATTAGACAAGTGAGCTACATGTATCTACAATACCCATATGGATGGCATAGTGTAAACTGTAAAAGTCAACATTTCAGATGTTACTTTTTGTTTTGATAATACAATATACTAACTTTTCTTACAAAAAATACCTTACATACAAATCCTGTATTGACTATACAGATTTGTGACTCCAACAATGGGATGATGATAGATTCCTAGCTGTCAAGAAGAGTAATTGAAATGGTATCCTGACTCAATAAATTAAATAAACCACACGATTGATGAATAAGCCTACATGGACAATTATCTGATTATCTGGACAAAGAATCTCATCTAAATTCATCCCAATGATCTTATTCAAAAGAAAGCTGAGAAAAGTAGTTCTGCTAGCCTTTACAGTCCTTTAAGCAATCAACTCGCCAGAGTGTTAATGTCTAATGATAATAACCCTCTCTGAGCCTGTAATCAGTCCCCCGTGGCCATTTCCTTGTTCTTCCACTCTCTCTCTCCCTCTCGCTCACTTTATCCACCTATCTATCTATTTATTTATCTATATCTATCTATATAATCTCCCTCCCTCCATTTCTCCCCTCTCTCTTTCTATCCCTCTCTTTATCTCCCTCCCTATCTTTCTTTCTCTCCCCCTTTCTTCCAACCCCCTTCTCCCCCCCCCCCCCCCTCTCTCTCTCTCTCTCTCTCTCTCTCTCTCTCTCTCTCTCTCACCTTCTATATGTGCAGTCAGGAAGGAAATATGCTAGGCTTTTTAGCCCTCAAAGCCTTCACAACTGTGTGAAAAATAAACACTGGAGTTATTACTGAATGCAATTAATTTTCATATCCAGCAAGCAATATTTGACCCCATATTCAGTGAAGCCCTTTTTTTCTTCACTTCATAATATTTCCCCTTTTTTCCCAAATCCAATTTACAAGACTTAAAGGATCATCAACTATGAACATTTCTAAGGTCGTATTCATCTCTTTTCACCTCATTTTTTCACAAATATCTGGATCATAAGCCTGTATTCTTTTGTTACAAATTCTATGTATTTCTCCATCCATTCTGCTGATAAGTTAATGATTAATCTAGACCACATGACGATGCCCAAACCCAGGCTTTCATCCCAAACATCTACAGTCTGTTCAAAATCGAGACCACAATACATGATGTAGCTCCTCAAAGTGTCCCGTTCCAGTTCAGTAAAATGCTAAGTATTCCAGATGCGTGGAGCCCCTGTGTAAGCCCTTCCATTTTTTCAGTGTTGACACGGGCCAAAATATTCAAAGAGTTTTTCTCTCTATATTCATTTGTAAACATCATTTTCTATATGAGCAGAACGAGAATTTAAAACGGTTCAAATTCACACACATAATAATAAGAAAACAAATACATTTCTGTGTTATCCAAACGTCAGCATGTTCTTCGGAGTTGGGAAAAGTAAATAGACTTTCAATAAATCCATTAATTATGGGAAGACAATTTCCTTCAAATTAGATTTTGGCAGAAACAGGTGTTGCATCCCCCGTAAGAGTACATAAACTATTCCATACATCTAAAATTTCATATTCTTTTTACTATTTAGTAACTCTGTTTGATCTGTGAGAACTACAATATGGATGATTTGAAGATTCTTCTTCAAACGTGAGAAAAAATTTGATACTTTTGGGGACGGCGGCCATCTGGCAATGGGAATCCTACTTGCTGTAGCTGTATCTCACCCCGAAGCGTTGTTTGTCGAAGCCCGGCTCAATGAAAGTGTAACATGCTGCCCATGGAGAGCGGCTGGCCACAATTTTTGGCAAATATTAATGGACGGAACATGGAGGTTGAGGAGGAAAGAGGAGAGAGGAGAGTGGAAAGAGGAAAATGGAGAGAGTGGAAAGAGGAGGGGAGTGAGGAAGATTAGTAGAGTAGTGGAAGGTAGATGAGAGAATAGTATTATCAGTATTACTACTGGATATGAGAGTTAAAAGAAGGGAGTGGAGAAGGGAGAAGAGAGAAAGAAGAGCAGAAAAGCATGGATAGGAGATGATACATGAATAGACAAAGAGGAGAGAAGAGACAAGAGGAGAGAAGAGGAGAGAAGATGAGAGGGAGGAGAGGATATAAGAGAGATGAGAATGGAGAGATGAAGAGTCGATAGCAGAGGAGATGAAGAGTCGATAGCAGAGGAGAGAGAAGAGTAGAGGGGTGAAAGATGACACAAGGGGGAGATGACATCAGAGAAATGGAGATGAGAAGAGAGAAGGAAGACAAGGAGAGAGAGAGGAGAGGATATAAGAGAGATGAGAATGGAGAGAGGAAGAGAGGATGGAGGCAGAGAGGATAGCAGAGGAGAGAGAAGAGTAGAGGAGAGAGAAGAGTGGAGGAGGGGTGAGAGATGTCACAAGGGGGGGAGACAACATCAGAGAAATGGAGATGAGAAGAGAGTTAAGGAAGACAAGAAGAGGAGGGCAAAGGTAACACGAAAGGGAAGGGAGAGCAGAGGAGGGTGCAGAAGAAAATGAAGATAAGAGAAGGAGATGAGAGAAGGAGAAGAAAGGAGAAGAGAGGAGAAGGAGAAGAGAAGGGGAGAAGGAGTGGAGAAGGGGGAAGGAGAGGAGGAGGAGAGGGGGAGAAGGAGAGAAGGAGAGGAGGAGGAGAGGGGGAGAGGAGGAGAGAAGCAGAGGAAAATGAGAGAAAAGGAAAGGAGGGGACAAGGAGAGGAGGAAAGAAGAAGAGGAGAAGGAAACCAGACTAGGACACTTGGTAAACCCCTGGAGGTGAATTTGTGAAACACTTTGTGCAGAGTGATTAGACGAGATGGGTGACATGAGGAGAAGGCTCTTCTGATCAGTGTGAAGTTTGCTCTTTCCATCTCTATCTAAACATGAACCCAATCTACATGGATGGGCGTACACAAGTTACACTGCAATGATCATTGTAAGAGAGGTACTTCTCATAAAGGCCACTTAGGCTAGTATTGTTGACATTTCTTGATAAATCTTAAAAACCAACTCAAAGTCGGAAAGTAACATTACTTTTGAGGCAGATGAACAATTTTTGCACACAAAGCTGTCTCAAATAAGTACTATTGCATACATGCATGTAAACTAGTATTTTGAGTACACAATTGAACTTGAAGAATATCTTGAATATCTTTTAGTTCACAAATTGTATAGACCAAGATGTAGTCTGGGAAATTGGCAGGGTTTTTTTTTTGGAGCTCAAAGAAGGAAGGAAGGAAGGCATCTTTATAAACTGTTTATCATGAATCTGTAAATACGAAACCATTTGCCTATTTCAAGATGATTTTTTTGAAAATACATCCTTAAGCACTTATCATGTGCCATTCATTATCTCTCTCATTCTCTCCCCTCTCTCTCTCTCTCTCTCTCTGAAATACATACATGTATACAAAAAGGTACAAGTAGATAAGTAGATAAATAGAAATGAATTTTTCTTCCATTGGACGACCTTTCACACAAATACACCACAGCAATTAAAAATCATGTTTTGGGATAATCTTAGTTTCCCTGGGGGTATCCCAATCAAGCAAACACAATGATAAAGATGAAAATAGCGCAATGAACAAAACCAAATTACTTCTTGACGAGAACGGAGGTGCACAGCCCCAAGCCTCTATACCACGGGCTGTTTGGGTAGAGTATTTTGATAGCGCCTAATTGTGTTTCATTGGGTGAAATGTATGATTAAAATGAATTCATCTTTGTGATCCTGCTTCCTTGTTAGAGAAACTGAGGGTGCAATCGAGTCAATTGCAGGGCCTCAAAGGGCACAGGTCGCCATGTAGGGTAGATCCATTAATTATAGTATTATTTTTTACACAGAGATGGAATTATTTCTTTAACAGCAAGCTTTATTCAGCAGTGCTGTCTCAAATCTAGGCTACACAGGACACTGTATATATTACTGAAGGAAAGACTAAAGAGTCAATGTGAGCATAATTTTTGTAATCATGAATAATCCAAAGATGAAATTCAAGTTCTGGTTGTATTAACTCAGACTAAAAGAAGCAATCATACTGTATGACATTCTGTTCTGTACATGTAAATGACTACCGCTAAATATACATGAACACCAAGCAAATAAAACTAGAAGGAAAAAATGAATATCAAGCTGGATTGATAGGAAGGAAATCGAGGCTGATAGGTTTTACTATGACTTTTGCAGCCAATGTCAAAGGTGTGATGTTCGTTCGACTTCATTTAAAGATTCAGACTTTTAAACCACATAGACCTCTTTCTATGTATGCATCACACTAAGCCTAGGAGTTACCTACTACAGCTAACTCCTTGGTCATATGATAATTCATACATGTTGAAGTTCTTCCTGCCGTTCCATTCATTGGTCGAGTTCCCTATGACTTTAAAGGCTCTCTGTACTAGTTTGGCTAGGAGGCATTAGATCACACAGGGGGGTCACTGGCAGGTGGCTATCTCATCAACTCAGCTCTCAATTAACATAAGAAAAAGGGCATCATGGGGGATCAACGGGTACCGCTTAGGCATTGTTTGCTACATTTCATTTCATTTCATTTTATTTCATTCGTCATATAAAAACATACATGATTATAACATTGATATTTACAGATAAGTAAAGAACATACAAATAACGAAAGATAAACATAAAATACAAATATATATACGAATGAGGAACCAGCAAGAAAGAACAATTAAGTCTAGAGGGATCAAGTAGCTACAAGTAGTACAGTGTGGCTTTAATATGAAGTCTCTTTCTGGTATGCAAAAGAAGACACTTTGGGACTCTCTCTTTCTGAAAGTGTGAATCCATCGATCGAAACAGAGGGACGGACCTACTAGCGGAAGAGGGGTGATAAAGGTTTGGCAGAGGATCATCGTTGAGAAATAATTCATTTAGAGAGGATAAAGCGATCTGCCTTGTCTATAGATGAATGCAACTACCTGGCATTCCCAAGGGACCGTTCTCGCTCACTGTCCTGTACGTTTTTATTTTGAATTGCACGTTTTTATTTTGAATTTGTGATACAGACTACCATGGACGGAACAATCGTCATGAAGGCAACTGAACTACCCCTGCAGAGAGTGCCTCATGAATAAACTTAGTTTTATTGTTATCCATTACCAATTTACCTCTTTGTACATGTAATTGGTTCAAATATCTTCTCAATCACAGCACTTCCAGGATTGGTGTTCTACAGGTACAACTTGTTCAGCTGCTATGTAATGTGATGACTAGTAAATGTTTAGTTATGAATTCAAACTTTTCTCCTTAAATTTTCATTAATTCAGAATCATTAGGTCTAAATAAAAGGAGTCTGTACTATGCATAATGAACACTCTAAACAAAGAGTTTGGCCTTCATCATATACTAATCAATATCTAAACAGAAAAGTCAATTTGATTACAAAGCACAGCAGGATCACAAGATACTCAATTACTAAATTATTTTGTAAACATTACTTCACTAGAATACCCTGCACACCTTAAAGGGACAGTGTAATTTTCAAATTGCTAACATTTTTGGTGCGAAAAAATGAATAAAACGCTAAATCTGGATACAAAATGTTGGGGTTGGGTGAATATGAACGCGTGGTACTTGAAGCTCTCAAGGCCGACCCGTGTATAGTCCTGGCTTTCAATCAGTGAAAAGGCGGATCAATCATAATAATAATTTCATTATTCCCAGGAAAGAATGGCGGCCATTGAGTGGAAGTGCGAAAGTTAAATCTCAGTGTATGATAGCTGATTTGATTATGTGTTATTGCGCGGATGAGAGATGGATTGGGGTATGGTATGCGGGAGGTTGCTACGGATGAGGGAATGTGCATCCTCTTTACCTCCGTGCACTTCTGGTGCTTAACCCGTTCAGTGCCACAGGCGCTTTGAAAAACCTAAAGTTCGATACTAAATGAAAAGCTTGCCTTTTCTTCTTGAAATTCAGAGAGTATTCATGAATTGCAGACTAACACAACGATGGAACACGGTATGCATCATGATAATGAGCAATGACAAAACTAAACCAGATTAAAAAACTAGCCCAAGTTGTGATACATGTTTGGAAACTTGGTGGATCTGTAAGGGTTAAAGTACCATTTGAGATTCAAAATGTTTTCATTTCAAAGAATGTATGAGCGGCACTTAGGCTTTGCGAGTGCATATTGATCTTTCTGAATTTCTGTTATGCTTCTCTCAGACTGAATGTATCCCTCTTTTCAATCTGTCGTCTTATCATTTCATTTCATCCTCCCTCTAAACTCTATCTGGTTCTTATGATTACATGAACAGTTATGCGTCTATGTTCCCATTTCCCTCTTCACTTCCTTCCCCATCTATTATTTATGTTAGTCTCTGTCTTACAACTGCTATACCATCGGTGGAGAGAAGGAACAGCATTAACTCTAAGTTAGGTATGTGAGTTATGTCCTTCTAGCTCTCTTCTAGATATCTCTTGTCACATTTGTTTAGATCATCATTTTCCTAGACCGGTGAATGATTCTTCTGGG
The DNA here is from genome assembly GCA_035222895.1 of Strongylocentrotus droebachiensis. Lineage (NCBI taxonomy): Eukaryota > Metazoa > Echinodermata > Echinoidea > Camarodonta > Strongylocentrotidae > Strongylocentrotus > Strongylocentrotus droebachiensis. The sequence goes on along the minus strand of JAVYIG010004494.1, from coordinate 57,015 downwards.
TATTCCATTTCTTCAATTCATATTCATCCTCTCCTAATTCAGAAATTGATAAAATAACTTGGATGACAAGCCTTGCCCTCGACCCCCAAACCACCACCCCATCACCACCAACACCACTACCAGTTCATCATCTTATTACCCCTCATATTCCTTAAACTTATACAAACTCACCGACAGATCACTCTTAATACCTTTCCCACATCAACTATCCTCTTTTTTTGGCCAATCTTCCAATCCCAAGTCGAACTGAGCCAGCTTTCAAAATCCTCTCAACCTCATCAAATCAAATTGACAATGACACAACCTGGGGACAAATTCTCGATTGTCTCTCTACCATGAAATATCCCTCACTATATTTAGCGAAGATTTAATAACGCGATACCCCTGATCTCTAAAGTCAGCACGGGGTACCTGCCCACATCCACCATAAAGCCAAGTGGTGGTTAGGACGATCACCGGATGAAGATGATCCATAAACACACACCAAAAAGGAAAAAAACCTAAACTCTCAAAATATGCTGGGCCGGCAAACACTCATAGAAACTGTCCGCCGTCAAGAAAAAATATGCAAACTTGGTGGTTTTTGGCTTTAGTTATGATCTTCCTCCTGAAAAGCTTTTCAGCAGTCGATGACAAGATGCGGGAGGCATCAATCAGGGCTGGTCGTCATCTGGTTGCCGCGGGGGACAGAAGAAGGATCTGGGGAGATTCAGAGGGAGGACCTCCAACAAAACCCCAGCTCCCATTATCGCATTATGGGCAAATCCTCGGGCCGTCCGTCCGCCCTTCTTCTCTTCTTCTCACCATCATCCCCTCCCCTTGCTACCACCATCACCACAAAAGGATTGTCTGAGATTTAGAGTGCCCGGATTGTCAATGGGTGATTTCACAGGGGTCTTAGATCTGTTACCTCTCTTGCCAGCTAGTAGCGATGATCGTACAAGAGAACTTGAGAGGTTCATAACCTTGTTTTCAAGATACATTTCTATTTTCTGACCCTTTCATACCTGGCACATCACTGTCCTTTTCCCTTTTTGAACACTTCTTTCATTACTATTTATCAATTGCAACCACTACTACTCAGAACTATATTATAGTGCCACAATGCGATACTAAATGCAATATCTTCTCCCTTTCTTCTTCTTTTTGGGGGTGGATGGGTGGGGGACTGGGGGTATACACATGTTATGTCTGTATACATTACAGCAAGTTAGCTACTTCAATATCTAAATATAATAAATATTGATAAACATTATGAATTTCATATCTTGACGTGAATTTCTTTTCATACATACTATCCCTGAGCTGACACATTCATACTCATTCATGTGTTCAAGTGATCTGTGTGCTTTGCAACCAAAGAGTTACCAGACTTAGCAACATTCATACCAACAAAATAATAATCCATCTTGTTTTTCTTGTATTTTTTTCACACCTCATAATTTTAATCTGTCTTGTGGGAGTTTCCCACCAGCCACCATGCTCTGCTAAATTAAAGTTTGCGGTCATAAAACATATGCACGAAAATAGCAATTATTGGTGCACAGCAGGGGCCCAAAGAAATATTGCAGTTACACCGGGTCACGTTGTGACAAGAGCATTTATTTTCTCTCTCAAAACACCACCCATCGCGACTAATTCAGACTTGATTGACTTTGTAACACATTACTTTAAACCCTTCCCACATCATGATATTTTACCCCTGAGCTCCCTGGGGTTCACAGGTTCATGAGTACCACTTTACCCCTTCCCGAGTGAAAACATAGATGGGGGCTCAGGGCAATTTGCCCCTTGAACCCTCAGAAAAAGAGCTACTAGAGATGAAAAAGGACTCACAGTCAACAGTTCTGTCTGCGGGTTTGTTATGCATAATATTTGTTAACACAATTCTATCAATTAAATGTAGTTCTCAATTTCTCATGTTTTTTCTTTACTCCTTTCCTTTCGTGCCTCCCTCTTTCTCTTGATGCCATCCCCTTCTCTACCCCTTCTCTATCCCTCCCTCACCCCCTCCTTCAACCTTACATGTGCCCTCTGTACACTCAACTAGGTCTATGCTCATAAATTGTCTTTGTTTCTAAATAACACAGTTCACCGGTGGATGTGTCATATTGAACAGATGGGGGCAAACATGTCACATATGCAGACAGTATTTATTATTCTTTGAACTTGAAGTGAACAACTTATAGAATATATGCCCCATGTTTATTTGATCATAAATATGTGAACAGCTCTTTCGTGAGGCTTCACTTGATGATGAAATTGCAATATTTGCATGCCTACATGTAAGTGAATTCGGATTAAAAACTTCAAGCATGGTTAAAAATTGGTTAAACATTATCAGCCTCAAAGGACCCCCCACTAGCCCGATGCTATAATTTCTTTTTTGCATAAAATTTGCATAAAATCATTACCCCTCTCCCACCTAATACAAGAATGTGAACAGTAGTGATTCATTTTAAGAAAATTCCACTAGCAAGAAAACACTTTGAACATTATCACAGACAGCAACAAATCTTGACTAACATTGACTTGAATATCTATCATAGGTGATAGCACCGCACAAATCTGCTTCCTCTTGGTTACTTTGCTTCTACAAATATTCATATGTATTTACAAACATTCCTGTAAATCGATGCAACCTCACATAATGACTCCCATCTCCCAAATCACCATCATCGCCCTCCTCCATTCTTCATCCCCCTCATCCACTTCCTCCTCCTCAAAAGGTGCTTCTCCATTAGCCCAAGAAAGCTTACAACGTTACTTTTTTGCAAAAATAGTCTGAGGGTTAAAGCTCCCCGTTTTCACTAGCCAGAGTCTAGGGATCTCTGCTCGGTCAAAGAATTAGCTAAACTCCCTAAAGATTATTAAGTTTGCTTGAATTGTAATCTGAGGGCATCTTTGCTGTCGAATTGGCCCACTCTTTGGTGAAATAGCACGCTATAGCAGGCTATTTCACATACTAGTCCCATATTGCTTGGGTATATACTAACTTAATTAATAGGCTAGAACTGATCCTCCTAGTGCTAATATCCCGGTAGTACAATGGTGACATAGCATGCTATTTGAAGTCGCAGTAGGCCCATTTTCATCAGCTCGAGTTTACCAAATGCCCCGCTATTTGAACTATCCCCATTGCAAATTAACCAGTTAAATTGCGTCTTCATCAGCCTGCAGTTGCAATGAGCGGGATATTTGGTCGAGTAAATATCCAGAGAAATCTTAGTCTTGTTTCCAAAATATCCCACTATTTGAGAAATAGCGGGCTAACTTGCGCCTGTCCGAGCTACTTTGTGATGAGCATATCGGTCTGGTGAAGATGCAATTTTGAGCTTCGGGATAATATCCAGAGTCTGAAATAGTGCGTTATTTGGCAAACTCAAGCTGATGAATACAGACCTAGAGTTACTGTAGCAGGTAAATTGGAGAACCCAGGCTAATGGAAACAAGCCTGAAGAAATCTAAATATTGGAGCTCAGTCATCTTGACCCTCTTCTCCAAAGATGTCAAGTTTCTGTCTGATTTATGGTTTCTCTTACACCCTCGTCTCCCCTTGTTTTTAGAACTATGACAGCCCCTGACAAACACTCAATTTTTTAGAGCTTTTAATGAGCTCCGATTGCCTTTGGAGAGACGATGGTGCTTCCCCCAACCATTCATCATTGCTGAGAAGAAAGATGCAGATTGGCAACAGCTTTACCCATTCAAACATTGGTTGGAGGGATTGCAGGAAATGCCATGTCGATTTTGAGTAATATTTATATTCTCAAGAAATATATTTATATTCTCAAGAAGGAAATTTATATTCTCAAAATATTTGAAAGAAAATGATTCTAAAATAATATTGTAAGTCTATAATTTTCCATTTTCAGGAATATAAATAGGCGACTGCACAAGACTCAGGCCAACAGTCATATTCAGCTTGAACATTACACCTTGTTACAGGAACTAAAAAAGGCCATGTATTAAAAGCAACAGTAATTGAGGTACATATTAACTCGCAAGGCCCTCGCGCTCAGATTTGTTACATCTTGTTTGGTCGCCTGCTACATGTAGCAGGCCGAATCGCAGAGGTCATCCATCATAGCCAAACGACATCACGTCCAAGACCGATGGCGAGGGGCAACGCTGCTTTATTCTTCTATGAATTATTCCGTCCAGCTGGGGTGGAAAACTAATGAGGCATTTCCTTATTAGTCTTTCGTCCCATTTTTCCACGTCAAATCAGCTGCATTCCTCCAAACTCCAAAGATGAGAGGAGTATCGACCCAGGTCAAAGTTCGCGGGATCATCTTGGTTTCTCATTTTCCCCGTTCGTCCGAACAGTGATTCACTTTGTCAGGAGGAGTGAAAGTGATCACTTTGGACTCGTTCCTAATAAACTTCATGGACTACGGTACTATTTCAACCTTCACAAAGTCTATAGATGTAGATGCATTCAGGGGTTACATGTATCTAGAGTGGACAGTAGTGGTAAAACTACCGTCCTACATGTATGACTCTTATTCATCTCAACAACAAAAATATTTAAACAATTTCGGGGTCTACTTTTCAAGCTCACTTGCATGAAAATTAACACTCTTTAATTTGTTTTGCAAATTTGGGGGGCTCTTTTTGGAATTTTGGGGGCAAATTCACCCAAGCCCTCCCCCCCCCCCCCCCTGTTTCCTGATGCCTTTCTTGAATGTAGAGGAAGATTTCTGGAAGACTTTGGATACTTTAACAGAGAGAGTTTCCCCTTTTCATGTGACTTTGGATTCTTTAACAGAGAGAGTTTCCCCTTTTCATGTGACTTTGGATTCTTTAGCAGAGAGAGTTTCCCCTTTTCATGTGACTTTGGATTCTTTAACAGAGAGAGTTTCCCCTTTTCATGTGACTTTGTATTCTTTAACAGAGACAGTTTCCCCTTTTCATGTGACTTTGGATTCTTAAATAACGGAGAGAGTTTCCCCTTTTCATGTTCTAATGAATACCAATTGTAACAAGTAGTAAGACAGTACAGATAGACAATCAGTACTCTGTGAGATTTGATCAGACTCACTGACATACAAGCGTGCACAGTAGCTCTCTCACGATTCTTCACGTACCCCTGTATCTCAAGGAAGGGGTGCAGCGACTCAGCGAGACCGGTAGAAATCGGTAGAACCCGAACCTGTCCCAAATTAATACGCCTGTCCTCACCGTTTCGTCTTTCACAATCAAGGAGCAGAGAGGTCTCGAGGGAACAACGGATTTAGGGTTCTAAGCCTCAATGATTTCAACCTCCTTGATGGGATCGGCTCAGCCGAGGAAATATTATTGGTTAAATATGCTGACAAATATGTAGGACACCACATAAGGCGTGTCTGCACTATCTCGAGATTGCCAAATAACCAGCTATTTGAATTATCCCGATCGCAATCTATCCAGCTTATTTGCAAGTAGCAAATTAGCTGGATAGTTGGTCGGGATAATATCCCAAGATATCTCGGTCTAGTTTGCGGTTTTCCGTGTTTACTCGAGGTCAGTGGTTGTACTAGCGCGCTGAGCGGTATAGATCGCATGTGCGAACCGGAAATCGTTGTGCATGATGGGATCGGGATATTTGACTCCGTACTTCGGTCTAATGAAGACGGTCGCAAACTATCCCGCTAGTTCGGAAATAGTGGGATATTTTGCAAACTAGACCGAGATATCTTGGGATATTATCCCGACCAACTATCCAGCTAATTTGCCACTTCGGTCTAATGAAGACGCAAATAGCTGGATAGTTTCGATCGGGATAGTTCAAAATAGCTGGATATTTGGCAATCTCGCCTGCAGACACGCCTATAGACTACATTGCATGTGGGCCTAGATAACCCTCTCCGTCTATCCTCCATGCATGTGGATTGGATTTTTTTTTGTCATGGCCACAAGTAATATGCACTCATCATTTTTTGAGACTTGATTTCATTTTCCCATGTCAAGCCAGAAATGGGAAACATCCCCCAAGGACTGGGGAGAAACGCATGCTTTAGATCAAATTACATGATCCTTGATGAACATGGATACATCATGGCTTCCATTCCACTCTGAGGGGGAGATCAGCAGTGCTGATGGGTGATGGTACTGGTAGTAGACCTATGTTCTGTATCAAGTTCTGAAAGTGCATTCTGTTGCTTTCAACATTTTGGATGGGGTAAACTCAAAAGTTAATGATGATCCAAAGGGGGATTGAATCATTGCAATTAGCAAAGCTTGGAAAAAGGCTAAACATTCGGCCTTAGTAACGATTTGATTTATATAGGAAAGTATGATAATATAATATTGGTAGAAAAACAAATGGATGCCAAAAATAACATCAATGAAGGCCTACACACGTTTACATCAATGGAAAGGAGAAGACATTACTGTAAACAAATCATCAGAAGATGATGTGATGGAGAATAATGAAACAATAATGATGAAGCCACATTCCTACTCCCATGAATAACAGTGGTAAAAGCAAGTCAAAAGAATCTTTAAAAGATAATTACAATAATGAGGAGATTAATATTTGTGTATCCGTGGATACAAGGAGGCCCATGAATCATTAAAAATGAAAAAACTATTGATGAGTCCACATACATGTAGTCACTCACAGGATATAAAGGGAGAGATGTAAAGGGCAAATTGGAGAGATACGTCACAGCATTGCCAATTTGTGTTTCACTGATGACAAATTCAAAAATTCTTAATTTTCCTATTTTAATTGGATAATGCTAAAACTTACATCAATTTGTTTCTCTCATTTTTCTGCTTTTATTAAAACCAAATTAATATCAGGGTGAACTTCCCCTTTAAAAGATAAAAAATGATCACAAGAACCACTACCCTATAAAAAAAGGGATGTAACAATAATTAATGATGATACTGAATGGTGATGAGGCCACATTTATACACCATCAAAACTGCCTATAGGGAAATATAAAAATCATGAAAACAATGATTGAGAATAATGATGAGAGATCGGAGACCACATTTCTGGAGAGGAGAGAAGATGTAACTTGTAAGAATCATTAAAAGATGATAAGAAATGATGAAGAGACCAGATGATGAAGGATGGATGATGGAGGATGGAGGATGGATGGATGGATGGGGGGATGCAGGGAGGGAGGACAGAGACTGTCCATTTCTCCAGAAGGTCCAAAAGTGCAGTCAGGTCACGGGACGACCTGAGTAGCCTCATAACTTAATTACTCTTGCCCATTCCACATGTTGGCCATGCTGTTCTATCATTCCCTTGGATTAGTCTTCACTTGCAGACCCAAGGGTAAACAGACCGAGTACAGCATAGCATACTAATGAGGAGAAAGCAGTCCTGAGAGAAAGTGTAGTGTGTTGATAGCTAGATGAATATCTTGATCTATCATTAATATGATTACAATTCACATCTCATGCGCACATACAAGTTCCAATGTAACCACTTACTGGTCTACTTTTAGATGCTGATGTAGAAATACTGAGGATGAATGAATATTGGTAATGATGTAGTAATAAATTAAGTAGAAAGAATACATGTATGTCAGGAGATATTGTTGTCTTTTTCAATTTTTCCTGATAAGTCTTGTCAAAACGAAATTGAAGCAAAGTAAACAGTGCACAAACACTAGGTTTTGAATGCTGTGCTTTCGACAAGCAATACAATCGGCTAAACATACAGTGTATTTTTGCCTATGAATTATCTAATTACACATGAAATGTATGCTTAAAGGTACTATGTACCTTTTGCAGCCAACCTCAAATTCTATAGAACTTTGCAGGAATTACGAATATGTCATGTATGTCCTATCTGTGAAATTTAAACGTTAGCAGTGTCCTCATATTCAAATTATGCAAGGAAACCCGTTTACTTGCTAGACTTCACTGTCAGACACTATTGAGTGACTGACTGGCTTTATTTCTTCTTTGGTAATAACATACATGAAAAGAGTTGTAAAGGGTAGATGAACATTTGTCTACATCAATAACCCACTTCTTGTGATGGCCCGGAAGATTAAACTGATTGAATCTTTGCGCAGCATAAAACGTATGACCATTCGGTACAATTGTCTGAAAATCAAGACTATTACTTTTGGGCTCTATAGCCCTAAAGTAGATTTGACAACTAATAGTCATTATTTTCTCACTTGAAGACATTTTCAAGCCCCACCTTTTTTAGGGAAGTTCTAAATAAGTATTATCTTTCAAATGCAGTTGAAATTTAACTTTTTCATTTTTTTGGCCTGCAAATGGGACATAGTACCTTTAAAATGCATCCACTTAAAATGAACTTGACAGTCGTCCTTTACAGGGTCTGCATACTAAAGACTAATGCTTGACCAAGACAGAGCTATTACTGCGCCAACCAGATATGGTTACCAATAAAGAAATACTGTACAGAAATTCATGCACCCAATGTGAATATCCCGAGTAGACCTACATGTACAGTAGTTCATCAATAAAAGTAAAAATATATGCTGGATTTACACCAAACACGACCTGGCTTACTTTCTCATATGCCTTATGGCTACCACAATTATATATTTGTTTAAAGTAATTAAAGAAAAGTATGGATTACCTATTTACCTAGGGCTAAATAAAACCAATGAGGTAACTTAATTCCATAAGTCAGGTGCTACTTGAGATATCTTGAGGCAGTGTATTGTAAGAATAAAGGGGAGGAGGAGAAACTGGTAGGGTGCCCCTCCCCTTTCTTTCACCCATTGCCTTTGATTGTGATTGTGGCTACTTTTGGCACACAGTGGTAAAATGATCCAGTCATGTTTAGTTTATGTTTCACTGGTTTTAAAGAATACCCATTTGTTTTCACATGAATAAAGAATGAAGTTATGAACATGTTCCACACAATATATCAAGTCTCACCCTTTGTTTGTGTGACAATGAACAAGAGAAACGTTCATTTTCTAAAACAGAGAATACAAGCCTTGTTTTCTTTTCTAATCACATGACATTTGATCTGGTACCAGCTGATAACAAAGTGGGGGTCCACTTGTGTCATGGCATGGTCATGGGCAGCTAGTCACAGAGGACAGATAGGCAAGGCACATTTTATAAGCACAGAATCATACAAAGAAAGCTCATTTATCTAGAAGCTACTACATGTACATGTACAGTATGCTGTACTAAATCATTTTGACAATAAACCATAACAATTAGGCCTTCATTAAATGTTGCTCTTACCATTTCTCCAAGAAACAAAACAAAACAAAACATGAACTTTAATTTTTCAATATGCAGGTTGTTTTTCAGTTTAATACAAGCTTTCTCAATTAATTTCATCCTGCAACTATTATATTGAACATAGTACATTTCGACTTGAAAATCTTATCTTGGATAATCAGTTGGGGGTATAACTATTCATCATTTCCAGTAAATCTGTTAAAGCTAAAGACCAGTTATGGTCATGAAATTTCATAGTGAAAGAGACGTTGTGAAATCGATCAGAAAAGGTTGATCATCTAGCATAGATGTACTGCAAGGTTCTGGAATCATCAAAATTATCAGAAATTTTGCCAAGTCTTCATAAAGTTAGAAGCACTGTACACAGAAAAATGTATATGGGACTACACACATGTGCGCCACACGTGCATTTGTATCTCTTAACAGTATATAGATATATACTAATTCGTCGCTGTTTTCACGAAGTGACGGTAGTGAAAAAAAATTGCATTCACTTTGCGTTACGATTTTCCTCACTACCGTCACTTCGTGAAAACAGGGACGAATTTACCAAATATATCAATTAGAAGGCGGTTTCCCATCAAAAATGTTATCGTCATGTAATATTCAAAACATATTCTTTCACATGATTGGTAATAAGAGCTTCCATTTCATTTTTTGAAATTGGGGCGCTTCCAATACTGGTCTTTACCTTTAAACTACATCTGTGAAATAAAATCTTTAAAATCAAACTTGATTGTGCCTCTTTACACATATGGACCAAAAATAACAACATCTATTTTGCCTGACTCTATCATAATTAATCATAATAATTAAAAAAGTCCAATAATATCATATACCACATTTACAAAGAGAGCAGATTTACAAGCCTTATCTGTCCAATCAGGCACATCTGTCCAATTTGCTACTCGCCAATTCAAAATAGACAGTTTACTCTTCAGTAATGTTTTGGTTATATTACTCAAGAAAATAATCCCCATCTCATTATATTTGGATTACCAGAGTCACTGGCCTCTGAACAAAAGAAGAATAACATCTGTGATTCAGAATGGAAAAGAATATAACTGATTTTTTTTTTTGCTGTTGTATTTTTAGTATTGTACTTGACTGATTTCTGACAGTTTCATCAACAAAAAGTAAAATTTTGGACTCACAATATCTCTCATTGATTAATTGTGAATAAAGAAGGCAACCCTAAGGCTACACCGCAGAAGGGTGAACGGGGGCTTCTTCATTTTTCATACATGTTCCCCTTTTGCTTTTCATCTCCCTTTAACAATTTATCCAGACTTCATTTCAGTTCGTACATCAATAACTAACTTTGGCTTTGGCCCTCAGCGTAACAAGGCAATGAAAGCCAAATGTTCGGGTTCTTTCTGTGCCATTTGTTCTTCTTGTAAGCCATGATCAGTCCTAAGTTCGAATGGCCCAGGGTAAAGTGACAAGGAGTGAGGTGTGAACAATGGCAGTCAAAGCAAGAAACTCAAGTGTGGATTGCGGCTACTACATCCCATGAAAGGGGGACTTTTATAAGCAATTTCCAGGGATATTTTACGGCCGATTGCTGCTATTGAGAGTGGAACACAATGATGCTAATTCAGGGGCCAAGTCGGTCACACAGCCAAAATGATGGATCATGATACACAAGGAAAATCAAGAATAAAACCGTGCAAAAAAATAGGAAAAGATCAAAGTAATGTATGAAAGTATCAAATATAGAACTATATGATGGGCAATAAGCTATCACACAATTATAATCAGGTAGTGAACTGCAATGTTTTGATACTGCAAGGTTAATAATAGGTCACTATAATATGATTATGTTGGTACGGTGCAGGAGTTGCAGGGCTCACTGGTCTGAAGTTTATTAAATCCTAGTCAAAATGGGGTCAATGACACCAAAAAACCTCGAGAATAAAAAGGGCATACAAGCATCCTCTTTAAATTGTAAGCTGTGTCTGGGCTCTGTTTTATGAAACTCATCTTTCATTACAAAATAACAATAATTAGAGCAATTGATATAATCATAATTTAAAAACAACAAAACTTAAATTCCAAGGTATTATGAATTAACAAGTTTAGAATACATTATAGTTTACATTGTACATGTACATGTAGTTCAAGAATATAGTTTACATTAAACGAACATTGTATTCTATTATTATATATCATTATCAAAATATAGTTTAGTTTAGTTTAGGAACAAACAAATTCATATGTAGGAAAGAAGTGTCATCATGAAAATATGTAAGACAAGTTCAGAATGAAAGCACAAGGGAGGGGTGTATGGGGAGGGTGTAGGGGGGGGGGGGGGCTGTTGAAGTATTCCTACACTCACTTTACAGTGACTTACACAATGTAGAATATGATACAGAAACATCATACCCTTATCCACAGTTCAGGAATACACAATTTAAAGATTTATCAGGTGGGCTGTATAACGTACAGACCACCTTATAATTTCGTTAGAATTGCCTTTATTTATTTATTTATTTATTTATTATTATATATTTTTCTTATTTCTAACCACTTTTTTGTTGGCAAGATAACTTAAAAATGGCTCAATCAAATGCCTTTAAATTTGGCACACATATGTATAGGTATATGTACAAAGCACAATAACGTTTTCAACATTGACCTTCACTGATGACGTCATCTAGGCGCCATTTTGTAAAATTTTACGAAAATCAACTCATGATCATATCTTCATAACCAAAAGGTATTTCTCATTAATATTTACCATGATCAAGGTCAATATCCGTCCGGTCAATTTCAGGTCAAAAAACGCGCGCGTGCGCGTACGTCCGCGCGTCAATGCGCGCGCAGAATTTGTAAATGTTCAAAATCGTCTCAAAATCATTTTGCATACGTTTTAGGCCATTCTTAGCATTTTATAAAAAATCGCGCACACGCGCATGCGCGCGCGTTTTCGCGCGTAAAACAATTGCACAACATAGAATTGCCTTTTTTTTCTTTCATAATATTCTACATATATTTACAAACAAATTGATACCACGTTTGTCTCTTTATGACTATTAATAACGGATTGATCGACCGTTTAACAAAAATTTCCGTGCGCGCGAGCTCTTGTAATACACAGCATATATGGGCAAAAACATGCCTATACAAAATCCATTGTAGCTCTTTAGGATGCAAGGTGACCCCAATTTCTTTTCATATTTTAATAGAGTATGATTCGGAGATATTGTTTCATGTCTCATTTGACCCTCAATTAACTCATGACGTCATCATAATGGCCTCCGAACTCAAAATTCCAATTTGCATATTATGACGTCAGCATATTTATGGAAAATTGATTGTATCTCTGTAAATATTGATCAATTTTCTTCCAAATTTTGATATGTTCTAGCTGAGACAATTTTCTACAAATGCAGTAACTATTATTATTCATTTTGACAAAGGCATCATGGCGTATTTTTGCGGTTAAAGGAGGCATGTCAATTTTTTACATTTTGCGTGTATTCTCTATGGGACATGACTTTTTCTCAAAACTCGATTCTACATTCCCGTCTTTCGCGAGCAATATCTACGTCGTTTTAGCTTCGTTTACGCTGAACTTCGAGTATGTTGTAGATGAGACAAAAAGCTATCTCAAATGTACTCTTTATTTTGTCTCAATTTTTTGTTGGATCAGCCCACCTATACTTGTTCCAAACAAGTATTACAAATCTAGTTGTAATTTAATGCCCATTCTATATTTCACACAAATAATTAAAATCTTTGTCGGTGCAAGCCAAATCTTTTCATGTCAGAGTCACTTAGGATTTGTGGTGTACCTGGAGCAACTACCGGGGTAGAGATTTTTTTTTTTTAACAATGAGTGGCAAACTTTTAACCTTGAGGCAGAGAAAGATACCATCTTATTGAAGCACGAAGCCAGATGGGTCGACAGAGACAGACAGAGGTACAAATCCAGACAAACAAATGGAGTAGTGTACAAATTGAATATAGCCTGCCTGCTTGAATCTAGAGCCAGGAGTTCACAAAAATGGGTTCAACCGACTTAAATTTCCAACATCTGAAGTCTGAACAATGATGCAGATGTTGTGTGCTTAGCTGCAATACTGTTATGGTGAGTTTATTTGCTAGTTTTTGCTTGTTGTAAGCATGAGCTGTGTACAGTGTGTAGTAGACATGGTACATTTATGACCCTACACATCAGGGCTTCACAATAACTTCTTTTGGAAGGGGGTCTGGGTCTGAACCTTGTTTAATATAGTAGATTGCAAACATCTAACAAACTCATTAATGTTGATTGTCAATGTCAACATTCTCTCCTTTTAAACTGTTGGGGGAAAATTTGCATGACTTTGGCAATCAGCAAGGGTCATTTATTTTCTTTGAATTTAATATTCACAATAATTTTTCTTCTTCAAATAATGATAAAAAGCTGGAAGGTTCTTCATAAATAAGTTTAGAATTGAAACACAAACGCCCTTGGGGGGGGGGGGGGTATTTCCCCAAGTAATTTTGTATTATTTTGTTCAATTTTCAAAACAACCTATTCAACCAGAATTGGTTATTATTCAGTGTTACTTATAGAAAAACAGGCATCCTATTATAGATATTGTAGTCATATAATTCATAAAAGCTTTGATGAATTTCAGCAGCAGCCCTTGGCTTTGACCCTTGACCTCTCTTGACAAAGTCACGTCTGTTACTCTCAAAAAAGAAGAATTAGATTGTCTATAAATTGTATGGCCAAGAAAAATAACATTTCCCTCAATACCTAATTCAATAAATCACTAGGCACCAATGATGACCCGCCGATTGACAAGCTATTTATTTCAGTAATGACATCTCTGTATCAAAAAGATGAAATCTATCCTTAAATAGATCATGTAGATTGAACAATTTTAAAAATAAATATTACTTTTCATTACATTCAAATAAAAAAGAAATTAACTTCAGTCATTGACATGTTCAATAAATAAAACTATATCAAGCCTAAGAATAGACCTACACAAGTTGCTTCATCTCCCTAACTTTGGTATTATGAACTATTAGCTATGCATGGTGAAATAGAACAAAACTACACTTGAGTTCCACTCTTCACACATTATGGAGCTGGAGATCCATGAATACATGAGGCATGAGCCATGACGTTATGAGAACTCACATTTTCTCATGACAGCTTAATACATTACAGACATAAGATATGCTTAACAAGCCACATAAAAAAAAGGAAATGAAAAGAAAATCACGAAATAAATTGATGTGCCTACCTTGTGCTGATTGTCCATCAAGTTGTCCTAAAACAGGCCTCAAAGCGATCGCACCGAACAGCACAAGCACAACGGTAACCTCATGAATCCTTAGCCCGGCACTTCCCCGTATCATCTTGCCGGTGATGTGGGTATAGATCTCCAGTATCCTTTCGGGGGTAGTAGCTCCACCAAGTAATAATCAAGATGACTTTTCGGCGGCTCCTGACTCGCTCCTAAGCCACTCGGGTCTCCATCAAGACTGCCTGCAGCGAGTAAAAATAACCCTTTGTAAGTTGGATTCAATCGTGTAAGAATTGGGTTAAAACCCCAACGGGCCTACCACAGAAACACAAGAGTAACAGAGTGCGGTGGTGGGGTGAACAACTCTCCCCGAACGCACCGCTTGTTCGATCGGTGAGGATCGGTTCAGCACATCACCGAACGTCTGCTAAATAATTGGAAGAGCTGCGAAAAAAAGGTTATAATCAAACAGAAATTACGAATCTCATGAGCCTCCAAACGGGCATTGATAGTGACAAAATGGATTTTGCACAAAAAGTAGCTGGTTACCTCGAAAAAGAAATATTAGATGCGGAGTCCCTGAACTTGTTAAGATTCCAAGCAGACGAGAATGTGATATTGGATAACAGCCAATCGCAGCATGCGTGAGGCACCTAGCTCCAATTCTACCAATGAATAACATCAACACCGCACTTGATGTCCGCACGTGCGGCTCGGTGGTGCTGCTGGAGCTTGGGGAGTGATTTTCATACTGCGCGCGCGTAACAGCTTATTTCTGTTTCTTATACCGTTAATATTTTTCAGTTTGCTAATAATAATAATCAAAAGAGATGTTAGACTTTTACATGTTTACACTTGTCAAAAAGGACGGTGTTAAAATACAGTTTAGTTAAAACATTTCTATTCTAGGCAAGATAATTGAAGCGGTACAAGAAAGAAATTAACATATTGTGCAATTGGGAATTAAACGGACAATATGATAAAATCATTGTTTAGACTTAAGATAGAGGGGAAGTAATGAGAAGTTGTTTTCTCATTGAATGATCCTTATGACAAATATCAGATAAAACGAAAGACAGAATTATGGCACGATATAAAAATGAGGAAGAGGGAGAAGTAGGGGGTTATGAATTTTGATACACAGAAGTATCACAGGAGAACACAAGCATTTATGAAAGTTTCGAGATAAATAACTAGTAGAAGAAAAGCAGCAGGAGAATATTTGAAGTGAAAACATGGAACAAGGGCGATATCACTATCTTCATCACTTTGTTGTGAACTATACAAATTTGCCAAGTATTTGGTCAGATTTATTTCAGAAAGACAAAATCAGCGTACATGTACATAATCAAATCATGCATGACCATAGATGACCCCGTATTGAACTCTGTGTCTGTTTGGAGCGGAGCAACTAAAATGGGATGCACTTCCAAATCGGGACTGTCTGCCCTCATCTCGCTCCTCCAGCTTCTCTCATTTTAATATTATCAAACTAAAACGTGTTTCATATCAAGATTGGTTTGCAAACATACCAACATTGCACAACAAAGAGGTGAAGTTTATACAATGTGACAGAAAGGGAGAACAATTCTTTGTTTGAACGCGGAATTGATATCACGAATGCTGGTATTGTCGCGCGCTGGATTCGGTCGTAGCGAGCCATCAAACGCGTAGAACAATTACTCCTTGTGCCACGGTTAATTTTGGACAACAAATCCTTTATCATTTTAGTCAGAAAGGGGTTTATATGGTACGTAACGGTATATAGGCTTAGTAATGATAGTGCAGATTACGTACATGTACCTACACGTTTCCAAATTGACTGAAATTTTAGCATTAGCATGCACCTTCCCCTGACAACAGTATGATCATAACGAAAGAGATATTGCAGGTGGAAAATAAATGAGTCTATTTAGAACAAACAAAAATAACAACGCAGTTAATAATAATATCATTGTTGTGGCAATTTTGTTAATTTCATAATCAATTTGCATTCTCCTCGTTATTTTGATTGCCTCTTTCGAATCATTACCTTTATATTATTTTGTCATGATATGAATCCAGAATTTTGTCCACCAGTCTTTGTACAGAGGGTTCGTATAGATTTTTCATCTCTAAAACAACTTAATTAACTTGGGCGCATGTAATTTAATAATCAGGATAACGTGCTTTGGTTAGTATTGATTCTAGTAAGCGACCGTGACCTAAACTAGCTCCCGTCTTCTTTGTTCGTCTCCCATCTTCTATCACTTTCTCTCTTTCTCTCTCTCTCTCTTTCTCTCTCTTTATTTATCTATCTATCTATCTATCTATCTATCTATCTATCTATCTATCTATCTATCAATCAATCAATCTATCTATCTATCTATATATCTAGCTATCAATCAATCAATCTATCTATATCTGTCTGTCTGTCTGTCTGTCTGTCTGTCTGTCTGTCTATCTGTCTGTCTATCTATCTATCTATCTACCTTTCTATCTATCTAACTATCTACCTTTCTATCTAAATGTATCTATCAGTTTTTCTGCATAATACTTATTATGCATGTTTGCCTATTTCCCGTAAGTTTGTCCAAAGTGTCGATTCTCTTTCTTTCTTGTTGTCGTCAAAACTCAATATCTAGGAGCATGATTAATTCATCAATCTCCTTCCTATATCTGAGCCTCTCTCACTCTCACCCCCCCCCCCCCCCCTCCACCCTCTCTCCCTCTCTCTCTATCTCTCTCTCTCTTTCTCTTTCTCTCTCTCCCAATATATATTCTTTCCATTTTCCATATTTTATCTAGCTTTCTGCAACACATTTAGCTGTTAATTTTATCTTCTCCATCTTCAATATATTTGTATAGCGCTTAGAGACATTTGTATTAAGCGCTATATAAAAGCTAAATATCATTATTATTATTATTATTATTTGATAAACATATCCCCCTCTCCCCCCTCATTCTCCCTCTCTCTCTCTCTCTCTCTCTCTCGTCTCTCTCACTAATTATATATCTCTTTCCCGTGCATCCTTTCCTCTATACCACCGATCAATATACAATCCTCACAATAATTTCCTCGGGAGGGCATTCGAAATAGCATCCTAATAAATGAACTACCAAAGCAAGCTCTCTCGATCAGCCGGTTAATTTTTTCAACCAAATTAATTGTGCACAGCGCACACCCCGGTGCAGCCGAACGCAGAGAGAGGAGAAAAGTCAACATCGGGACGCATTTTCATATTCCAATTATGGCACATGATCGTGTAGAAATAATAGCATGGTCCCCAATGATGATATGTTCACATTGCCGATAATAAACTGTGAAGGCCATCCATCCATCCAGTCAAACTTCGACATGACTGGAACAAAATTAATCTCCATTGTCCAACACCATGTATAGACCACAGAATTTCGAATTTACGCTTTTACGCAAAATGACCTAAACAAAATAATAATTTAACACTTACAATGCTTGCCTTACATAGCAACAAATGCTGTCCAGTTCATTTGCATCAACTAGAGAATGATTATATGGTTTAGACCTGTATGTACCGTAATTTAATTCGTCCCGAGATTAAAATCTCATAATATTACTTCGCACAAAATTAGCAAACTGGTTAGTTATTTTTCTTTCATAATAATTATATTCCCCTTTTTCAACATCCTTGCGGCCAAAATCGTTAACAACTCTATGCTCTCGTGTGCAAAATTGATGGCAACATTGTAACTAGCGGAAACAACAATGAGGATAATCAAACACAAAATTACGAGTGGCACCAAGTACATGAAATAGATGAAATAACACGAGACAACCTGGCAATGGGGACACCCCCTCGCACCTTCTACGCGAGTTGACGCATCGCGCCATCACAGTATAGGGATCATGCGAGTCTCCATTGCCATTATTAATCTCGCTTTGATGCGCTAGGATAACATCTTTAAATAGACAACATGAGATGACAAACAAAGAAAGAAAAAACGTTTTGGCCATTTCCTACAGAGCTGGCAATTTCCCGCTCCCGTACCGATGAGTTCAGGCAATAATTGCACATTTAGAATTTCTCCCGTGGACCATGACGAGAAAACAACACCATACGCACCATACCATAATTGGATCCTCTCGCAATTAATTACTGCATTACAAAAATAATAATAAGACAAAAAAGATAAATTATGAATTCACTTAAGCCTATAGTGGATTGTTGTCTGTCAACGATGCCAATTATGAATTAGTTGGGTCTTCATTTTGTGCGCATTTGTCTATGCAACGGTCTAATAATTATTTGAACCCAGTGTTAATGAAGTGAATACTCCAGGGGAAAACTGGCGATTCACAATGAGATGGCAATTGTTTCAGAGAAATTTTATTCTGAACATGATTACCCCCTCTTTTGAATGGTAAATGACTTTCTACCTACGTTTTTACAAAACGATAAACGAACCTCTTAAAAAAAAGTTCTAGATATTTTAAGATCTAGTAAATTATTTCCCCAAATGTATATGTTGCATACGTAAGAACATAACTTGTAAGCTCTAAACAATTATAATTTAAGTTATGAAAGGTAATTTGCCCAGAATGTATTTGGGTTTCTAAATAGAGTACTAGGAGCTTATAATTTGTCATCTTTTCTTTCCCCATGATAAAGCCCCAACATCTTTACATACAAAATATCACATTGGCAGATCAGAAATAATCCCTGCAACGAAATCTGATTTATTTCCGATACATTTTTCATCGAATAAAGCATAATTCGTTCAATTCATCTTGGATCCAAAGCGTCTCTGTTCATGGATATCGCACGCGTCGTAGGAAGAAACAAACGCGACCGCACGACGGATATTGAGAGAGGGCGCTAGACTTGAAATTTTGTATGAGCAGAGTACTTGTCGAAATACGTTTTCATGAAAGTTCCTCGCACTTTTCTCATTTCAAATTGCATGGCGCTTACATATAACTAGTGACAAATGTTATTGCGAAATGCTGTAAAATGAATAATTCTATAAATAAACTGTAAAATCATACATTCCAACAAGAGAGAGAGAGAGAGAGAGAGAAAGAAAAACATATACGCGCAGGACAAATTTAATGAAAGAAAAGAAAAATAGCGGCATACGTCGGTTTCTTTGAAACAAAGTGACAACAAACGCTTTGATGTTTTCCGTGCTGTGTCTGGAATTGCCGCAATCATGTTTATAACAGTTTTGTTTATAGAAACAAATACAGATCCCAGTCATGACAGAAGATTGCGACGCAAAAGAAAAGTTGGCAATTAAGGTTTGGACAACATTATCTCTTAGGTAGCTTGTTTTTAAATATTGGGAGATGTTCCCCGGGGCAAGGAGGGTGCCTGGGTGAGGGAGGGGTGCCTAGGACACAAAATATTCACTGACAAAATAATAAGATGTACCGACGTGCTCAATACTGTGTCGACCCCCAGGTCATGTTTACATACATAAAACAAAAGCTGGGTCTGTCAATATATTTGAGGAGGCCTTAGCCCGAACTGTCGATCTTACTCCTGCCGCGGTATAATGTCCTTTGGCAAGACATTGATCTACATTAAGCCACACTCCACCCAGGTTATGTAAATGGGTATCTGGCAGGAATTAATTCCTTTTAAAATGCTAGAGCGTCGTAATGGTAGCCATGCTAAAGTCGGGATAATAATTTTGGAGCGCCATGATTTTCACGTCTGACAGACATCAGCGCTATACAAGAACCCATTATTATTATTATTTACAGAATATGTGAGTTTCTTTAAAACTATGTAATTGTCCTATAATCTTCACTTACTGTAAATTAAAATTATTTGGAAGAATGGATGGAAAGGAATTTGTTTGTTTGTTTGTTTGTTTATTTATTTAAATACGGTGATTAAAAAAGAGGAGTGGGGAGGGGTGAGAAAGAGGGGGAGGGGATAAACAATGATTAAAGATATTCCATGCGCAGGTATTAAACAAAAGCAGGTGTGGAAATGTAGATAACGATTCAATGAGTGACGTGTGTAGCAAAGGGTAGATTGTTTTTGGAATTTAATCATTTACGTATCAATTTCATGTTTTATCTAAATTACTTGAACAGTGAAAGATTTAAGAAAAGTACTTTTTTGTTAAATGTTACACAACTTTCATTTAAAGGGATTGGGTAACTTTGTCTCAGATTCTGAAACAAAATCCTGGATTTAGCTCAAGCTGCAATGATAATTATAAACCTTTAGGTCAATCAGGAACCCCATGACTTTTACAAGCCGATCACCTGTCAGATTATCTAGATATTTATGATTGGAAATCGAAATCAAATCTTGCATTTTTCTAACGAGTATGGTAAAAAACTGGTCACTCAAAGATTTTCACTTTTTTAAGGCACTTCATGATCATTTTGAAGCGAAATTTTTTTTGGGTTTTAATATTACAATATTATCACAGACAGTGATAACACGTTTAGGGCCGTGCATATCAAATTTAACATTGTTATTAAAACGATGCCTTTAATCAAACGGAGTGAGTAATTAAATTTGATTCCAATTGCCATTTATAAAGTCTACACGCACTCGGGAATCGATTCAATAGAGCCTCTTCTAAGTTAATATAATAAAACGAACTGTTTGTGAAAGCTATATCGAAACACTGATAATTCGAGACGAGACACTTGTCTTTTTAAGACACCATAGTTTTCCCAAACTGATTCTCAGTCGAAAATTTCAAGGCACGATTTCATCGATTCGTGCCTCGTCTCAATCAATACCCCCAAGATTTCTCAGTTTGTTATGGCAAGCAAAATCACGCAGTACTCAGCCTAGAGCAAGGAATATCCCATTATTACGATTAGAAAACGAATGATTTAGTATTCATATCCAACTTCTTGATTAAGAATTTAGAAGCCAGATTCGAGACATCAATAACGATATTAATTTAGTCTTGATATTACGAAATTGCGAGATACGTGTCATCATGAAAAAGTGCAATTGACTTATGTATCAAATTTCCAATTAAGGAAAACAAGTGAATTCTAGATGCTATTATGAGGAGCCAGAGTTTTGGAACATAGGGATCTCAGTGGAACGTTTTTTTTATATTTTTTGCTCTCTTCGATTCTTAGCGGTGTGAATATTATGTTATTAAAATTGTAATCAAATTAATTGTAGTTTATCTGAAAGGGATATGCTGATGAAGCACCAATATTATACATGAAAGTATGGGTAAAAGTGATAGTAGTAATATTAGAAGTAGTAGTAGTAGTAGTATAGTAGTAGTAGTAGTAGTAGTAGTAGTAGTAGTAGTATAAGTAGTAGTAGTAGTAGTAGTAGTAGTAGTAGTAGTGGTAGTGGTAGTGGTATATTAGTAGTAGTAGACGTAGTAGTAGTAGTAGTAGTAGTAGTAGTAGTAGTAGTAGTAGGAGTAGTAGTATATGGGAGTAGAGATGTCGTGGTCTTGTGGGTACGTGATCGGATTATGGATAACGTGGTCCGCGGTTCGAGTTCCGCCACGGCACTAATAATGTCCTTTACGTTAATCTACATTCGCCACTCCCTGCCCAGGTGTGAAATGGGTACTGGTAGGAAGGAATTCTCTGCATGAGGTGAGCATCGAAATCCAGAGCCGGGGTAACTAATATTGCATGCTGGCGCACATACAACTACCCAATATTGTTATTATTAGTAGTAGTAATACAGTCAAACCTGCTTTAGTGACCACCTGTCTACAAGGACCACATTTTTTGTTTCCCTTGAAAATGGTTTCTCATTGAAACATGTACTAAAGGAACCTGTCTACAAAGAACACTTTTTGCGTTTCCCTTAGGCGGTCGCTATAGACAGGTTTGACTGTAGTAATTATAGAAAATAGCATATCTATATATTCTGATTTATCAACCCAAAAATCTAGTATACGAAAAACAGTCCGGAAAATTAATTTCGAGGCGACTGATCAAATAATTAACCTAATTTAAGTCTCTCTTTTGGGTGGAGTAATTAATATGAATGGCCAGTGACTAGTCCCATAATGACTAACTATCTAACTAAAGCATGGTTTACTTTGAGAAATATCAAACTTGTGAATATAAACAAAGTGGTGTGCAAAACTAGATAATCTGTAAATGTACTCAGTTTGCTCATTGTTATAACCTTGCACAATTTAGCATTCCACATGCCTTGATTGCGAGGCTGAGTACAGGTATCTTCACCTCATGAGCAGACAGCAATCGGCAGGGGGGGGGGGGTCGTTTTGTTTGTCTGTCGCCCAAAGAGGAAATACTCAAGAATGTTTGGGTTCTGAAGATTCGCCTTTTGAGACTTGGGAGGAGACATCACTCGCCTCCGACGTCACACGTGCAACCTCTACTCTTAGGGGAATCTTGACCAACTAAACAGTAATCCCCCGTCGATGACACTGCATCGCATTTGGGCTTGTAAAGAGCGTAAACGAATTTGGAAGGGGGAACGTACACACATAGAATTAGAAAGTACGAATGTAATACGAGTATTCATCAATCGCGTATTACCTCAATATCTTCTGCTTTGAAATGAATGCTAAAATAATCCAGAGGCTTGATCCCCCCCCCCCCCCACCCCCATCCCTAGCTGCTCGAGAAAGATGACAGTATGTCCAATACAATCATATTAGACGAGGTCACCCCTCCTCCCGCAGTATCTGCCCCCCCCCCCCCCCACTTAATATTGGGTTAAAATAATAAAAAGGAAAAAGACGTATGGTTCGGTGAAAGGAGTTTAAGGGGAGTGCAGTATACGCAAAAAAAGAAAGAAAACAGAATAAACATGGTCAACTAAATAAACAATAATTTACCAAAAATTTACCTTTCTGTGTAAAAACAAACAACCAACATCCAAAAGAAGAAGAGAAATAATAAGAAGAAAAAGAAGAAGAAGAAGAAGAGAGACTTCATAAACTTCGTATGCATTTTGACATCAATTAAATGAGGGGTACGTTTCGCAGACCCTCACCCCCTCCTATCAATTTCATAATGTAAAAAAAATTCATGTTAGCATATACTTTGCAAAAAGCATCAAGATATAGACCTTCTATATAATGTCTTTCCTTTTACACAATCTGTCACAGATAGAAGAACTGTACCTTGGCAGATTTTTTAGACACCCTGGATTCGCCTAGGGTAGCAATAGGAAGCCATCCCCATACCAAAAGCCAAACAAGACCTTTTGACGTCCGGTTCAAGTAGGGTCTGACCATTCAATCATCCCACATCGTAATGACAACCTAGCCCAGTCCCATGCGTGTGATTTTATGCTGTGTTTACCGTGCACTAGACGAGCACGGCTTGCGCTCATTCATGACGTCTCTGAGAGCAGGGGGGAAGGTCAAAATCCTGGCCGGAATATCAACGAGAGGTGGGCCCTAGCTGGACCCTCAATATGAATCACAACCGTGGCCTGAGGAGGCTATTGGTTCTTCCCAGGGGTCAGTCGGAGATTTTTTTTTTTATCATCTTTCATTTTCACAATCTGAAGCAACCTCGTTTGGTACTTGGTGAATCGCACACAACGGGAAGAGCTGTAAATTTAAAGGAATACTAACAACACCACTTGTGAATACGAAGCCACTATGTCAGAAAAAGGCAATTTCTGAGAGACATCAAAATCTACAAATCTTACCCCTTTAAGAAGAAGAGGTAGACGAAAAAGAAGAAGAAGAAAAAAAGGGGAAAAGGGTAAAATGGAAGATTGAGAGGAAATACAAGAAGACTAAGAGGTAGAAGAATAAGCTACAAAAAGACGAAGATTGAAAGGAATGAGAAGAAGAGGGAGTATAATAAGAAGAAGTAAAAGAAAAACAAAAGGGTAAGAAGAAAAGAGAAAGAGAGTGGAATTAGTTAAGAATGCTCATTCCAATGCACTGATAAGAAGTCTGGATGAGCTCTATTTGTTCCCTATGATCTACTGAAGATCGTATCGCACTATAATTATATCTGCATTAATATTTCCCCTATTTTTTTAGACAGCATTTAGAAGTCATCCTTAAACACTACCTCCGACAGGAAAGATAGTATCACCCCTTTATGATCCACTTCTACTGGAAATCAGAAATGTAGCAGCATTCTTATTAAATGCAGCTTACATGTTGTAAACTGTATGATCTACTGAAGATCGTAACGTACTATTAGAATAGACCAGTCCGTAGTTTAAAGTTTAACGTTTAAAGTTTTAAGAATCTCATTTATACTACAGTATAATGTATATTTTTACTTATGCTACAGAATATTTCACTTTTATCTTTAAAAAAACTACGTAAATATGTTAACCATGCATGTGCCCGTTCCACTTTTACACTTATCAGCTACCTTGGTATGTTTCACTTATATTTCAGTACACTTTACTAAGACCTTTGTATACTTTCACTTTAGATCTCGTACAGTGTAATTTCACCTTTACCAATTGACCTTTTTGATTTTCCTTGTATAAACCAGTACATCCAGTTCATAATGCTGTTAATGCGATTCAATACAGGGGTTATTGATTAATTCTAAGAAACGGCTACATCCAATACACATACAATAAAGGAATGTGCATGACTGTTAATAATTACAGTGAAACCAAATACAATGTCATGCTCCACTCATTTCCTGTTTTAGGTTCCAGGGTGGAAGAGAGATAGGGAGAGAGAGAGAGAGGGGGGGTGGGGGAGGGATATAGTGAGAGATAGAGAGGGGAAGGGAGGGAGAGTATGAATTAGAGAGGAGATAGAGACAAAGATGAGACAAGAGAGAAAAGGAGAGATAGAGAGGCAGAGAAGAAATGGACAGAGAGAGGCAAAGAGAAGGGGGTGGAGGGTCGGAGAACGAGAGAGAGAGAGAGAGAGAGAGAGAGAGAGAGAAAGAGGGATAGAGAGAGAGAGGGAGAGAGAGAGGGAGTAGAAATTAGAGAGGAGATATAGACAAAGATGAGAATAGAGAGAAAAGGAGAGATAGAGAGGCAGAGAAGGGATGGGCAGAGAAACGGAGATAAACATCCTTAGAAAGAGAGGAGAACAAAAAAGAGAATGGGAAAGGGAAGGGGGAGATGGTCGGCGTAAGAGAGAGAGAGAGAGAGAGAGAGAGGGAGGGAGAGAAAGAGAGGGGGCTGGGGTTGGAGGAGAGAAATTAAAAAGAGAGATGAGGGAAATAGATGAGATGACAGAGACAGGGAGAAAGAGACAGATAGAGGTCGACATATAATCATGGAAAATGGATAGAGGATAAGCGTGAGGAGCAATGTAGTTATATCTGACAAGAAATAAACAACTGGAGTGGAATCATGTCATGTACAACGAGATTCCACGACTCAAAGATAATGATGACGGCGTTAGGGTATCATCTCATGTGAAACAACATCGTGTTTGATTGGAGTGGGCTTTAATGTGCTGTAACATGAGGGCGTTAGCTCCGCGCCTGCCAAAAGGATCTTAAACCCATGTAACGTCATTTCACCTTAACGACTTCCTTGCTCTGACATTCCTATTCTCGGGAATGGGTATCTTCGGAAAATTGCTCGACTGGACACGAATCATCGCGCATGGGACTAAGGGTAGGGTAAGGGGTATATTTAGGTGTCGGGTGCAGCCGCCTGGTACTTAATTGCGCCGAAGCTTCCGTGAAATTAAAAGATACATCATAACGATGTTTCTATTTTGATAAATGGGGTGACTCACAATATGAAAATTATGTATCTCATTTATGATACATGGATGTAATTTTCAATACGAGTTCTTAGCGTTCTGGTGGGGTTCGGTTCGAATAATAAAAGGTTAACAGTTGTCCTGGTGATGTTTTAAGATGTGTTTTCTTCAAAGTTACTTTTTATCATACCATACATTAACAATCAAAGATATTTGTTTCACAACAGTGACTGCAAGAGAATGACATCGTATTAAGCCTAGGTTGAATAACTTTATCTTAAAGAAAAGGATTTATAACTTGTTACAACTCGCGTGACATCAGGAGATGCCGAACAAATTAGGGGAAAGGGAATAATGGTTAAGGGTGGGGGAAAGGAAGGGATACGAGAGATTGTGAGAAAGATAGAAAACAAACATAAAGAGGAGACAGAGAGAGAGAGAGAGAGATAGAATGGGAGAGAGTGGGAGAGAGGGAGAGGGAAAATGAAAGAGGGAAGAGAGAGAGAGAGGGGAGGAAGAGAGACAAAGAGAGAGGCAGAGAGAGAGAGAGAGTTATATTCTAAATTCCAAAGGATAAGATGTCGAATGTGAAATACACGAATGTTGATATCAATCACTCCACATTCATGCCAGGAATGTTACAAACATACATACCGGTAGTTCATGTCAGTGAATGTTGTTGTTGACAACTACAGGCTACATTCCATTTAAGACAGCAACACCTGTGTGTATCATTCTTGCGTAGATTACTTGGTAAAGAGTTCTGACTTGACGAATGAAACTAAAGTTTATGAGCCCCTTGAAAACTCTTTGGAATTCGGTAGCCACGTTCACACGATAGCCACTCACTCGAGAAAGTAAAACCATCGTGTGAACGCAACTACATAGTCGCAAATTAAAATACGTGAAAATGTGTGTACAGCGAATATATATTTCTTATGCGAAGGGCTTTCAACGACGAATTTTGCAATATACAATGTATGAAGTTGCTTTGCATTACGTGTCATGTCGGTACTCATGTAACAAATGCACTCATTATATTTAGTTCGGTTTATTTGTATAGAAACGATAGCATAAAGATACCTCAAATAATAAGAGAGGGAAAAAATGACTTTAAAAATGCTCCCTCGTATACATTATGTCATGTATAGGCTCACGCACTGTTAATGCACAATGATATTATCAGTGTTTTTTTAGAACAACGTAGGGCCTATAACGACGTGTATATTGTCTTGTTCAAACATAATACATATACTTTAGAAATTGCCTTGTTACTTTTGTTAGACAAGCAAATCGAATCTATTATCGTTGTTTTATGGTGATTATAGCCGCCATTTCGATGCCACAAGGGAATTAAAACAAGAGAAATAAAAGCCATTACATTCAATTATTACATTCGACGAGAGACTGCGATATCGACCGATAGCGGACATGCCTTGCATCCTTAGGGAATCGTTATAACGATATATACAACTCCGCTCGCTTACCGACACTGCAATTTTCTCTCACCGCCACACTCTCCTGCATACACTGTGCGTCAGAATTGCAGTAGCGCGGGAGGGTTCTGATTTGTCGTCATTATGAAAGCGGACGTATTATAGGCTGTCTGAAAACACTACACTCGTTGGGGGCCCCGTAAACGTGTTAATTAGATATCGACAGATATTCGGATTGCATAAAAGGGGCACCAGGGTGATAATGTTGAAGGGTGTCTAAAGCTGTCATGCCTGCATTGGTATAGGGATGTTAATGATGTAGAATTGATGTGGAGGAATTCGGAGCGATATGACTAGCTAAGCATGGATTAGTTAAAGTAGGGCAGCATTGGGAACTATAAGCCATGACTTGATATGAGTTCATTGACATGATTGTATTATCATAACCACTATCACGATCATCATCACCATTAATTAATTAATTCTTTGAAATGCTAGAGCGACGTAATGGCAGCACAGCTAAAGCCGTGGTAATAATCTCCACGTTTGGAAGCGCTTAGTGATTGTAATAAGCGCTATATAAATAACTGAGTATTATCATCATCATCACTATAATCATCACCACCATTAACATCAACCATCACATCATCACCATCATGATCGTATTCACTTATACAACCACTACCACCACCATTACCACCGCCACCACTATCATCTTCATCATTATTATCATCATCATGATGAACATTATTTTCTATCACTACCATAACTACCATCATCGCCACCAACACATCATACTGACTCTGTAATTAACGCTACCAATGTTGCTTCCCATATCAACTTCCGTAAGATTGAAATCTACCAATTCCCACGAATTTTAACCTATCATCTACCTGTTCTAAGACATGGATAATTATAACTGTGTGGTGCATATCTTAACGCAATACCTAATTCAGTTAAGCCGACTGAATTACAACTTGTATATCCAGCAGCAATGTCCAGCAGCGTAACGAAAGCCTGATAATGAAGGGGTTCAGTGGCAGAAAAAAAGGACAATTCTACAATTCCTAACAACATATCCAAGTTCTTGTGATGTAGTATTATAGACGTGTTTCCCTTATTGTTGCTGTAGTAATCTACTGAAGATGGTAACATGTTTAAATTATTCTCTGTCCATTCCATCAATATTATAGTCCGTATTTCCGAGAACTCATTGTAAATAAATGCAGTATTACACTCACGTAAATTAGAGTTTTTTTTGTTTATGACCCACATGTAACCCTCTTATCCCCCTTAAACTTCAAGTCAAGCTCAAGTTTATTGGTTTCACATTTCACAAAAAAGAATTCACACAATATTATTGACAAGATTAGTACATAATATGAAATATACTAAAAGTGTCACATTATATAATTAATTCTTTGAAGAGACGTCGAAATTAATTGCTTTGAATAGAAGGTTAAACAAGGTGAAACGTGAGGAACCTATTAAAAAGCTCAGCTTGTATAGATTATAGGTTCCCGTAAATAAAAGTAACATTTGATTGAACCCTATATTAGGGTCTAGAACCCCAGGTTAAGAACTACTTATCATACGGAAGGAGGGGATAATTAAACACCATTTTCGTCGACAATACGTTTTTGAAAATATAGACTATAAGCGACGAAATTGAAAGAAAATCATTACAGTATGTCACCATCTTCAGTAGATTACCCAAGGCACAAAAAAAAGCGGCGAGCAACACAACACGAACTTGGAAAATGTCGTGGTGAATTTTTTTCTCCATCCTGATTTTGAAGTACATGGGAAATAATGGGTTTGGTGCTTATGTATAAACAAAGGTCTCAATCGACCAAAGTGGAATGGCTTGGTTACAATTAAAGGCTGCATGTGTAAACAAATATCTTGAAATACAGATATCCAAGTGACCTTTTCTAACATTTTAGCCAAATTAACGATCAATTTCCTTCAGTGCTGAAAATACATTTTGCAATATGCGCAAAAAAAAGGACTGAATTCATCAATATTTTAGTAGGTACAAAAACTAAAAGGGAGCTCGATTTTCAATTGCATTTCTTTGTTAAAAAAAGAAACGTGTCCGACCGACAAATACCCTATTTTATCCACCAGGTCAACATGTTATCATTACAGAAATAAAATGATATTAAGTCCTAGTCCAATTTCCACATCGAGTGTGTGAAACGTGCAAATTACGAATATCGAAAGCAAAATAAATTGACACTCGTTGCATGCTATGTTTGCATGTGTGCCCCAATCAACGATGTTGATTTGGGTAGAAGCAGCGCGGAGGACTGTGAGTTCAATTGGTGGAGCGACAAGGTTGAGGGAAATGAGGATGAGGAGGGGGAGGGAGGGGGATTTTTTTTAAATAGGAAACGCCGATTTTGAATTAATAACTGCTCTATACTGTAATCCATTCCAGCATTAAGATGAAATCTTAATTTTGTGGGGTCAGTCCACTGGGCTTGAAATCTACCAGCCAACCAACCAGACTTACCAATCTGATGAGGGTGGGGGATAGGTACATGTTCCCCTTCGTAAATAAACTGAATTAGCCATTGTTAATAAGACTAGCTGCCTATCAAAATGTCCCCCCCCCCCTCCCCCCCGTCTAAAGAAAATGGCTCAACGTCACAGCATTTAGTGCAACATATTGAGCAAGATATATATGAATAATGTGTACTACATCCATGATAAAGTATCTCATTAAAATACCCCCCCCCCCCTTCAGAAAGCATGAATACTTATATAACGATATAGGTGGATGATTTTATGCCAATTAAACTCTCACAACCTCACAGGTATTATAAAGGTTGGTCTTGTTAACTCTAAAATTAAGGTGCGCTGTATTTACTTGAACTAAGTTATCATCGATAAAGGACAAAACTTTCCAGTGGCATATGATAGGGGGAGGAGTGTCCATACAATCCAAACCAAATTACATATATATAAAAAAAAAAAAAAAAAAAAAGGGAATATTGTATATAAATTCCTTATAAGAAAAGAAAAGAAAAGCGAGTTCATAAACATGTAGGATACAGCTGAAAGAAAAATGGGACAGGAAAAGATTGAGATGATAAGTTTTATGCTGCAGAGATAATATATATATATCATATCACCTGTCAGCTATCTACCATAATAAACATAACCAGCAGTTTATTTTTGTTCAGTGCGTTTCCTCAATAACCATGCCTGTCAATCACGGAAAAGGCGCGAAAGTTACTTTGCTCTTATCACAAAATCAAGAAAGACCGATACCGATCCGCGATCGAATCTTGTATTTTCATAACCTATAATATATCAAAACTATTTGACAATGATCCTCATCCCAGATAATCACGGTTTTGGGGAGAAAAGTGGGAAAATCAACACTTGAACCAGGTGTGCGTGATCGAGAATGGTAATATTAGGAGACAAGTTCAAGCAATTTGGTGTTTGATAAGCACCTTTGTCGTCGGATCACGGACCCCGTTTTATTGCACGACCCCACGCCATCATATCCGTGTCAGCGATGTTAAACAAGATTATCTTTGGTAATTACAGTTTGCTGTCTGTTACGCCACCAACTCTCGATTTCCTCTCTCATTATCTCCCTCTCTACCCCTGTCTATTTTCATCTTGCTTCATCTTACCTCTTTTCTCTCTCCAATTACTAACCTATCTATTCTCTTTGCTGCCCCTTTCTTAGGCTCTCCCACTCGTTCCCTTTCCCTCTCTCTTTCTCGCATAATATACATTAGATGTATGTTAATGGTTGGAATAAGGATTCAATTTCACTTCCTACCTATCGCGAATCTCTTTGGGACTTATTCGTTCATTTATAATGAATACTGCTATATTTCTTAAACTTGTAATTTCTCCCATCTAAAGAAAACAATTTCGTAGCGATAAGCGCTGAAAATATATAATATAGGTCTAACTCTATTACGATAGCAATCATTAATAGAAGATGCAAAAGGAAAAAACGAAATCAGGCCATATGAAAAACACCAGGCACTCGTTATCGATGAATTATACTTAAGTATACATTCAAAAGTGATGTGAACAGCACCAAGATACTTTAGATAGTGCAACACTACATACGTAGAACAGGTGAAGTGATAGTCAAATACCACACACAAATAGTGATATTAACCTTCCCGCACGCGTTTACTCTCCTGTTTCCCGCCATATTTCTCGCTTTGTGTGTCAGCTAGTGACTATCTATGGCAGATCGCGCGGGAAACTAGTTTTCGCTGTCAATTCTCTCTCTCAAGTAGTCTGCTATTATACGTTTGATGTTGAAATTAGCTACTAAGTCATTAATACTCTAAATTGTGGATTTTACATAGAGGGGGTCGGGAGGTCGGAGGGTCCACCGTTCATGATACTCCCCCTTATTAGTGATTGCATGCAAAAAGCTATGGGAAGTGTTAATTACCAATCTCGATTAAAAATATTGTTTCGATTGAACAATCATAAACACAATTCGATGACTGAAATACATACACTTACTGCAAGTTATGAAGATGACACACTCAACACCGAGTGCTAAAGTGCCACGCCCACAATGCCATAGAGGACCACTACTGAAGGGGCTTGCACCCGAATCGCATGATACTTTCAAAAACAGTTAAATCAAGCAACACAGTGTTTGTGGCAGACATGCGTAATAATATTAATATTTCAAAATCAATCTCAATTTATCCAGCAATGATTCTAATAGCAAGATCTAAATAGCAAGTATCGGTGGCGGATCCAGGGAGCATGAATGCTCTTCTCAGCAAATCCCAATCTGGCATGTATTAAGTACACATTGAGGGCTCAACGAAAATTTACCCTCCCTCTATAATGCCCAGGCATCAAATTTAAACTCTCAAAGGTACCAGTGAAATAATGAACAATTACAAAAACAAATCCTGAATCTGCCTCTGTTAGTTCACAAACGATCTATAGGCGGTAAAAACACACTCCTTCGTTTGATCAAAGGGGACTGCCAAATCCCAGGTTGTGTCAGGTGTAAATACAAATAGCGCGAATAGTTGGGCCCAAGATAGCATCAGTAAATGTTCGCAGTAAAATAAGATGACGACCATTTCATCACGTAGAAGGTCGTTGCCATGGCGACAGGAATGATGGGATGTTGAGCGAAGGCCAGTGTGCTCTTCAAGTTATCTCCGAATCTCGATTACTATGAGAAAATGTTCTCCATTCATTAAACAGTTGTAATAGGATGTGGCATCGTGGGAATTGAGCGTAAGAGGGAGCAAGGTAAAAGGATGGGGACTTGTTTAGAAAGGAAGAAATTTTATGTAAACCTAGATTACAAAAATTGTCCAGGAATACCGAAAGTCGCTTAACGTTAGGCCAGGTATAAACCTGCCCAAGTCTATTGGTCTATGGGTCTATCTAAGTGTTTTTGTCTGGTGGATAACTCGCCGAACCACAGGGTTCGCGGTTCGAGTCCCATCTCGTCACTAAAGTCACTTGGCAAGACATTAATCTATTTAATTTTGCCACTCTCCACACAGGTGTTCAATGGTCACTGAAAGGAAGGAAGTCTTTGATATCGAAAACGGTAGCCTAGCAGATATAATGTTGGAATGCGTTGAACTCCTTGCGTGGTGGATATTTATGTGAGCTATAAAAATATCAAATACATTGTTGTAGTTAACAGTTTAAACGAAGTTTGAACCGTACGTTCAGTTCGTACATTAATTTAGCCCATCGATTTCCGGAGTGGAAAATATCAACCTCTCCGTCCGGCACAAATCACCATGATTATGTTATTAAATGAAAGACACAAGCTTATCGCAATTTCTTATGTGGAGGTGTCGTGGTCTACTGGATACGTCACCGGACTGTGGATCACATGGTTCCCGGTTCGAATCCTGAGGTGAAGTAAATGGAAACTGGCAGGAATGAATTCCTTGATCTGCTAGCGCGCCATAATGGCAGCCATGTTAAATTTTTGGGGGTACAAATATTGTGGAGCGCTAGGAGTGTTGAGTCAATACAAGAACACATTATTATCATTTAATATTACTCTCTCATGACCAAACTAGTTATTTTTTCTTAAAATTCGCTACAAAACTGCAGTACTTGATATACGAAATTCAGGAGCTAACACTTTGCCTTCTATAATTCGATAGGCAAAGTAGACTAAGCCGCTTTCGAAGATGAACTGTTAGAATTACCCCATGGAATAAAACAATGATCATAACTCTGACGTGCATATTTCGTCAAAACATAGATACATTGCAGTGCGCCATAATCCTCTGGGAATTCTCTTCCTCTCCAGAAAAAATGGCAACATTTGCTCAATAAAGATCAAGGTCGCTGGCAATTTTTAAAATCCAATATTATACAGTGAGTGAATCAATAAAACAATGCACACACACAAATCATGAAGGTCTGTTTAAATAATGTCACTTGGGGGAATTCTATCTGCAGCGCCAAAGTCCCGCACTCTGCAACGCCGTATCAATGTTCAGAATTACTCCAAAAGTGTCTAAAGACATAGGAGGCATCCAGAGCAAAAATCTCTAGAGGGATTTCGTAAATCTATCGTCAAAACTTGGTTTTTGCGGATATTTCTCCCTCCTCTCTCTTCCACCTCCAAGAAATTTTCGGATGGATTTTGGATTTTGGGGGAGGAAAGGGAGAGGGGTTGGAAGATAGGGGATAAGCGACTCTCTCATCAACGGTGGATCCCGGTGGGACCACGTACATTGTCACAATCATGGTAATTGAATGGAATGGTGGGGGATTTATGTGCCCATTATTACGTTCAACACGCGGTAATTAATTTGTCTCATGCAGCAGTAGGGGTATGTATGTATGTATGCGGGCCGTAGCGAGGCAGTCAGTCAGAGCGGGAGCTTGTGTATTACCTGCGTGCAAACCCTGTATATAGCCACGCAGAGCGAAAATTGTAGACAAGTAACAGGCGTGTGTAAAAGGCAACTCCGTTGGAATACTTCCAAAGTCACTATTTCCACGAAAAGAAAGCTATCGAAATTGAAAACAAGTCTTGAGATGTCGCAAACTAGCCCCGCAAATCACAAGCATTCATGAGGAGATGATGCAGACAAGAATCAGGCTTGCATCGAAGGTAATGCAGAGCTTAACTCTGTCTGAAGACACAATTCTCAGAAAAAAATAAAGCTTTCAAAATTTAAAAGCTCTATAAAAACCGACCACCACATACTACGTTCGGCGAAAATCATCCAACGACGATGGGAAAATTCCATTAATTCAACAACAACTAAGGAAATGAAAAGTAGTCAGATCTTCAAAACCAACGTCCTACACTCAGCAACACAGAATTATTCATTGATCTTAAACGTAAACTCATTATCCTTTTGCCCCAAAATAGCAATTGTTGGTTTTCATTTCTATACATACATGGATATTGTGAAAATCCTGATATATATATATTTACATTAGACAAATTACCATTACACCTGAAGTCTAGATATCACTTAGCGCTGTACAGATATAATACTACCCGGACATTGGATTCAGGCCTGCCCTCACACAGTGTTGTACATTCTCCACTCCCAAGGGAGCATTCCAGCCAGACGCCATTTTAGAGACATTCGCAATGCTAAGCAAACTACAATGACTTTAGCATCCTGAGGGTATACCATTTTTTAACATCAGGATGGAGAGTGGCAAACGGAAGAGGATGTTAGTGCTGCATGGGCTTGGATTTGAACCCCTAACCTTGTGATCTACAATCCGATGACTTATCCACTAGACCATAACGCATCTACAAACATGGGCATACTTTCGAATATATACCAGGATAACCAGCATTGCCACATAGCACTTTTAATATCTTCTTGTACCATAGCAGTGGACTTTTGCATTGGGCGATACATCGGAAGAAGAAAGGCGGGAGAATGCAGCTTTAAATGTTCAACCGATACTATGGATATCGATTATCTGTCACGTCTGCAAGCCGATACAGCTACTCCCCGCCACGCGTTTTTGCCTTCGCGGTCCTATCGGTTCGACTCAAACCGGAGGCAATTAAAGGTGCACTACGTCCAAAAGTAGACGTTCCTTCTGATTCTTTTGAGTACACTTGTACATCGAAACAAGATAAAGATTAAAACAAATGAGGACATTTGCACTAAAGCATGGAAAAGAGTTGTTTTAATATTCGGGCACAAATTTTCAAATTGGTGGGAAATACCAATATCATATTTGGTAAAAATCATATAAATAATTACTATGACAAATATTGAAGAATAAAATAAATGAGCGTCGTCACAGTTGCCCGAACTAAATGAGTACAAATAATTCGTTTGGTAAAAGCTGAACAATAAGTTTCACTGATGACTTTTTTCATAAATTGTTAAACAAATCCGCGAATAATCCGGTTTGTTACGCACAGAATCAGAGTTGTACAGACTTATTATACATAGTCAAACAAGAGACAGGTAAACAGAGATAGGTAGATGGATAGAGGGATAGGTAGATATATACAGAGATAGATAGGTGGATATATCGATATATGAACATATAATATATGAAGTTCTGCGACGCAGATGACTATTGCAAATTAACACAAGGTGGACTAAAGAACCCCGTTAATATGTTTAAGATACATAGATATATAGATACAAAGTGTGTGAGAGAGGGAGAGAGAGAGAAAGAGAGAGAGGGGGAGGGACAGAGTGGGATGTGGAGAGAGACGGAAAGAGAGGGAATGCAACGATAAGAGAGCAAGAGAGAGAGAGAGATAGAAAGAAAGATGTAAGAAATGGAAATAAGGAGAAGGGAGGGGGGGGGGGGGGGGTTATCTTTTATGGAGACGAACGGATCTCATTTTTTCTTCTTTATCGATGCAATTCTTTGCCGAGATTTGGGACGTGTACACTGTGCCACGGCGGTCACGTAGTGCTAGAATGGAACCGGGTTTCCCGTAACCATCCGGGATTAAAGGGGCTCATCTCCTTCTAAACCATCCAATAATAAGAAAGAACGACAAGGAAATATCCATCAGGATCGAAGGAAGAGTGACCTGCATGTGTCTTTCATCGGAATTGAATTTTGGTTTGGTTAAACTTGCCTTACCCGGGAATAATTGTTTTTGTATCAACTGTGTATAATGTCATGATTGTGCAATATGTTCAGAGTTGAGAAAATAAGACATCTAAATATTCATTTGTTAAACAATAATCATTAATCCAAGAATATTTTGTTTTATTTATTTATTATATTTATTTTAAACGTATTCATTTTATTTATTATATTTATTTTAAACGTATTCATTTTTATTAATTATATTTATTTTAAACGTATTCATTTCATTTATTTATTTTAAAAGCATATGCACACAATATGTGAAGCTATTAGATTCCATTTTTATGGACGTAATGGAGAAGACTGTGCTTATCAAAGTTGAATAATTGACTTTGCATATTTCCTTATAACCAGAATGTACATGTATGTCAAAGAAATAGGCTATGCGATGTATATGTAATTTACTTTAAAGTAGCAACTTCGGGAAGACAAAAAATAAGAAAAATAAGACATGGCAAGTCCAAGATTACAATCTCAATTCGTCTCATATATGAGACGAATTGTTACATTGTAAATGTTACATTGTAAATGTAATGTTACATTGTAAATGTAATGTTACATTGTAAATGTAACTATAGTTACATTTAATACAAGCCTACATGGAATAAGGAACATATTACTTTACGATGCACAGACAACGTTTTACTTAAATTAATTTAACCCACCTAATTTCTTGTAATAGTTGACTCGATATCGCCTTTTTCATCAAGTACTATACAACAAATGATGTTAATTCATGTTAATTAATGTCTAATAACTCACTGTATAAAAATATCCCCACTTGTAAGCCCAAAAAACGAATATCATAGGAGGTGTACGAGGGCGGAATAAAGAGTAAATTCCCAATCCTGCTCTGTTAAACCAAGCATAAGGAACCATGCTAAAGTGAAGATAAGAAAATGAAGGCTAGCACTTTGTCGTCTACTTTGTCCTTAAAGGTGGAGTAGATAAAACCATTTCGCCTTGGGACGGTGGGTAATAATATGCACACAATTTGTGTATAACATGCACTTTTGAATTCGGATGTTATAGTTGAAAAAGTCAGAAGTTGTCAAAGTGTGCATGGCATGCTGTGTGATGGAATGTATTTTCCGTCATTGATTAATGTCATACCCGCTTCCTTTCATCAATATTTGTCATAATTCTATAATTTCGTTTATTATTTCATTCGATAGCGATGTCACCGAAATTTTGCTTCTGTCACATAAAGATCTCTCTCTCTCTCTCCCTTTCCCCCTTTCCCCCGCCCTCTCTCTTTCTCTTCCCCTTCTTGCATCTGTCCCTGTCTCTCCCTGCTTCTATAGCCGTATATCATAGGAAGCTATCGCTGTATACCTATTCTGCTGCTAAGTGCAGTTCTCTTTCCACATAATTATCTTTCCTTCTTTCATTCAAACTTCCTCTGTAAGATATCATTCCCTTGTCATTCATCTGAATGTTTTTCCCTTTTTCCATTTCTTCCCTCTCTATATAATTTATCTCTGGGTGTCTGTCTGTCTCTGTCTCTTCAATCACTTTCTTTTTCTCTGTCTCCACTCAGCTATCTTTCTCTCTCGTTCACATTCTATCACTCGCCCTTTCTCTGTTTTCTCTACATCACTCCCATTCTCTCTGTCTCTCTCTGTCTATTTGTGTGTCCGTCTGTCTGTCTGTCTCTCTCTCTCTCTCTTTCTCTCTGTCTCTCTTCATCCTTGTATCATTCTCTGTCTGTCTCTCTACCTCTTAGCCCGAGACATGTAGAAAGTAATCGCCGCCCATTCTGCTGCTAAGTGCACTGTTTACATTGGGGATCATCATGCTCCCACTGTAATCAAAGGCGTAGCCAGCTGGAGGGAGAAGGGGGCACATGCCCACCCAGGGGACGAAGGAAAATTCAGTATGGGGGAACAGAGTGATACAAAACGAGCAATGGTGAGGGGGAGAGGGGGGGGGGGGGGGCTAGAGGAGGAGGGTATATGGACTCATGTGTATTTTCTCAAATTAATATAGAGGACTCGATTTTCTATAAACAGCGTTCTGCTTAACCTTCCCCACCCCTCCTGCCTATCTGTCTCTCTCACTGTTTCTTCTCCTCCCTGTCCCTTTGTGGCTCTCCCTATCTATATTCTGTCTACACCCCTCTCCACCTCTCATTCCCATTCTCTCTTTATTTCTGTCTCAATCGGTTGCATTCGCGAAAACACGTATAAACGTACAATATTCATACATAACGACTATAGCAAGATAGTTATCCAGTAATGAATGAAATGACCATATCTTGCTTTGAAAACTTAAAAGTATTATACACACATGGTACAGTCCTTCCGTGCCCCGTGCAGTATTACTGACCGCTGACTAGTTAACTCAAAATGTAAACAAAAATAACCCATAATCTCAAGCAAAATAAATGGACCGTAGTGATGAACAAATAGATTTGCTTCATCTACTGCAGATATGAAACTCTTATACGTGCGACTAAAGAGGTACAATTCCTTTTCAATAATGATTAAATAACTGTTTGTGTATGGAATTGAGACGAGCGAACTGCCAGTCTATTCGACAGATGAGTACTGTGACAGTACATACGCATTCATTGTAACGAACATATTCTGTGCACGTGTTCACCAAACACGCTATTAATCTATGGTAGATATACAACTCCCATAGGCCTATCAGGAAATAAAAAAAGAAAATATAACCTGTCCGAAATAAATTAAAAACACTGTATGCGTTAAGATGAGACATGACTGTATTCATATACTGCAGTCAATACGAACAGTGTACACATACGTTTAAATGAAACGTTACCGTATGATGGACGAAACAGTTTCGTCTAACCGAGATATGAACCTCCCAGATTAGGTATTATAAGATGATGATGTGGATCCTAATCAAATGATTGGTTGAAAGCGTACACGTGACCGGTCATTATCCAATTCTGATGACCGGTCATTGGTAAAAACATGTTTATATAAAACATTATTTTATATAACAAATAAAACATCATTTTATATAACAAATAAAACATCATTTTATATAACAAACAAAAAATAATCTTACAAAACAAATTTTACACAGCATTTTGTTCGTGCATTAATGCCCTCACTGTTGTGTATTATTTGTATACTAACAAGAAAAATATGTTCTTTCCAAAATGGTTGAAATACTGAGTGCAAAGAGATGAGTTATTCATTAAAAAGACATCCATGTGTACGCACACAATCCCATGCAGTGTTATTCTAAAATGATCGAACATAATTTTCGTCTAATGCAGATATGAACCTCTTACAAAATTATAATAAGAATCAACACCATCTCAAAAGGAATCGGTTTCTTTTTAAATTGCAAGAGGGTAATTTTTGTAATTGTAATTGTAGTTATCTTCTTCTCATGCACAGCCATTTGGTGGATACTTTAAATTCTTGATGGGGGGGGGGTGGGTGTTAGATACAGGCACGTAGCCAGAGTTTGGTGTTTTTTGGGGCACATACATGTAAACGATCGAGGTAAAAAAAAAGGGGTCTAAAAAGTTCAACCGATCCTGGAAAAAAAAGTGGGGCGCATGTGCCCCCGTGCCCCCCCCCCCCCCCCCCGGGGGGGGGGGGGGCTACGTGCCTGGTTTACATAAATAAGCTTAAACAAACCAATGATAAATGGGAGTGTTTTCAAACAAAAATGTTAATGTAGCGTTTTGACTTTGGCTTCGCCCATGTCAGCGTGCATGAAGAGTTGTAATAAATGTATTGTTTATGTGGGATATTTGTTATGAGAGTGATGAGCACGTTGATTTGGAATAAATACAATCCATTACATCGACTTTTAATAGAACAAAACCGATCTCATGTGAAATGTATAGGTGATGACGATAGTGGTTA
Source organism: Strongylocentrotus droebachiensis (assembly GCA_035222895.1). Taxonomy (NCBI): domain Eukaryota; kingdom Metazoa; phylum Echinodermata; class Echinoidea; order Camarodonta; family Strongylocentrotidae; genus Strongylocentrotus; species Strongylocentrotus droebachiensis. Next base: position 16,587 of record JAVYIG010004494.1, on the reverse strand, counting down.
TGATGAAGGAGAAGATGATGATGAAGAAGATGATGAAGATGATGATGATGGTGGTGGTGGAGGTTGTGGTGGTGGTTTTTGTGATTATGATGGTGATTGTGATGGTTTTGGTAGTGGTGGTGGCGGTGGTGGTGGTGTTGGGGAGGGTGATGTTCTTGATAATGGTAATGTTAATGGATGATGGTGATGATGATTGTGGTGATGATGTTGGTGATGATAGAGATGATGGTGATATGGTTACTGTAGTGTGGTGATGATGATTATGATGCTGGTAGTGATGATTTTATAGTAGGGATGGAGGTGATGATGGAGATGGTGATGGTATTGATGATGAAGAAGATGACGGTGATGAAGATAATGGTGTTGATGATGATGGTGATGACGATTTAGAAGATGATTATGAAGATGATGGTTAAGGTAATGATGATGATGAGAGTGATTATGATGTTGTTGATGAAGTTGATAAAGATAATGACCACGATAATCATGCTGGTGAAAATGACGTCGCGATGACATTTACAAAAAATGATGACGATGTAATATTTTGTTCGATAGTATGAAGGCTACCGGAAACATTGATGTGCGTAAATAACAATTCGTCTACGCAAGATGTGAAACAACTTTCAGCAAGAACTGACCTACATTATTCAATTGAAGTCAGTGACCTCGTTAAAAGCCACTCGGGTTGCATTGCTGATTAACTGATTTATTGATAGAAAGACCTTGCAATGATGCAACGTGAATAAACACATACATTACAGCATAAATAGAGCAAGGTACATTTTGCAGCACACTTGAAAAACCAGCACAGACATACGGCGGTACATGACGGACAAAATATGTGGCGGAAAGTGTATCAAAACTTTCGCGCTCTCGAATTTCTGCGCCGCAGTGTATCAGGCGATCGCTTGCTAGTCGCTAAACATGTCAAGCTACGGGGCTTACCTCTGGTCCCATGTGAAAACGTATTGTTATGACCTTCCACGCGTCTCGTGCACGCTGCAGGCGAGAGAAGTGTAATTACACGCCGTGTCTGTCGGGAGCGTACTCCGCCGGAGATAGTCCATGTGACACTGGCTGCCGAGGCGATCGCTTCTGCCACTGCCGTTGCTCCTCCTGCATGCCTTGATAATGCGTTCTCTTTTTGGAATAAAGGATGCACTCTCTTCTCCCTCCCTCTCTCACCTAGCTAGATCCCTTTTCGATCTCGCCAGCACCTGCCCAAGGGAGGTGTGTAAAATCAATGGAGATAGATTCTCCCGCTGCCTCGGTGTGGGTTCACCCACGAACGGCCAGCCACACCACGCTATAATTACATACGGACCAGACCATCAATTATTAAGTAGGTAATGCTATTGCAGCATTAAGATCGGTCGCTCCGCATCGTGGCGTAATGAACCGGACGACACGCGCACTCCTGCACTGCAATTCCCCCACCAGGCGCGCTACAATTGCAATACCGGGTTCCTTTAAACTTGCAGTGGCGGATAGGGGGTGGTGGTCGGCTGTGATAGGGGCTGGTAGAGGCGGTTGGGGAAGAGGATGATGAAGGTGGGATTATGGTGGTGATGTATAGTGTGATGGAACAAGCCAAGAGTGAACGCTTAGAGATGAGCAGGGGCTCAAACTGCCGCCATCTCTGATGATGGGTGATTTAACCCCTGTCACCTAGAAGAAGGGTGTGTGGGGCAAACAAATCCACAAAGAATGACAGGAGTGAATGAGGGAAAGAACAGAAAGAGAGAGGGGTGGACAAGGATTTGAGAAAAAGAGACACTCAGAGATAGATAGAGTAACAGAAATATATATGTATATATATATTTCTTATTTGTTTTTATAGGTGTGTATATATATTTATAGGCCTTTATAATTATAGAAAGAGACGGAGAGAGAGAACGAGAGGGAAAGAGAGTGAGAGGTGGATCAATAATCATAGAAGAAATTCAAATATATAGAAGAAATACGATAAGAAGGGTCCAAAGTCATGTTTTAGACAGATGCTTAAAGAGGTCGAAATTTGGGTTGGTACAATGACAATATTATACGTGTGTACTATGCTAATAGAACAATATCTTCCATGAAAATAATGATACTAACACAATCCTGCGGTCAAGAAAAAATTGGAACATGGAAATGTATATACGAGATGAGGTAATAACCAGTCTGGAGATAAAGTGAAACAAGTATGAAGAGATATCATATTTGTAAACTACGCTACAGCAACCTGAAATAAAATGAAAATATATCAATTATATTAATAACGGTTAATTTGTACTACAATGTAACCAAACTTTAATGAAATGCAATCTATACTCAAAGTAAATAGGTCAATAGGTCAGTACTGTGACCACAGAATAAATTTAATGATTATATTGAAGCATTCATCATTCTCTGGAAATTATGACTATCCTCGTCAGATTCTAGAACGTGTGAAAATGAAATGTGTTTGACATTGATCCGGTGGGGGGGGGGGGGGGAGCTTGACTTGAAAGTGGATTATGTTACTGGTTAAGAATAAGATTAAAAGAAGAATGCATGTACGACTGTCAGTCACAGGCCGTGTGTTGACACAAACAGGCCATTGATTAATATCATTGCATATAAAAACAAGAGCACAGAGATATAATTACACGGTATACCCTGCGATGTAGGATGTTTGGGAGTGCGTAGGTCCAGGTTGGGGAAGTATAGCCTCGCTTTAAGGCTTTAACGAGCCCCCCCCCCCCCCCCCTCTCCTCTCAATATTGGTTACGTCTGATGTTTAGAATTATAGACTAACACCTCTTATGTCTCATGATGTAAAAGTAAATTGTCAATGAGAGAAAAGCTGGATATTGAGTGTTAGTCTACTTAGTCCACACCCAATCAACACATTTTCATTGATGGGGGAGGAAAAGTATAATTCGTCTCGAACCTAGGCTAGGAGGAAAGTATTGATAGATGTTTCATATTATTTTAATGTCTTTGTCTAGAAATTCAGACGTGCCGTGCAGCATGCGATTCCTTCTAATTTCTGATTTTTTTTTTTAAATAGAAAATATATCATACCAAGTATGAGGTAGATGTGGGAATGGGTTAAGACGATTATAGATAGGGGGAAATTTTACAACATATACATGTGGCTTAAATAGGGGTTGCGTCACCTCCCACCCAAAATAGATATATATTTATAGGTTAATATAGGGGGTTCCCCTCATGGGCCAACATTAAAATACTGGCTAGATGAATGCAGAAAGGGGGCGTGACCTTATACCATCATAATAATGTTGTTATGAATAATAACAATTACTGTAATACTAAATATCTATTAACGTAATCTCAGCGTCCAGGATACACGTACAGGTGTAGTTCGTCTGTGTACATAGTATGTACCATTGTTATGAATTCTACTGTGGTATTTCTCTTATTATTTTTTTACAGAGAGGGTCTGTAAAGAAAGACTTGGCTAGAAACCATCGATTCGAACAAGACCGTGCTCAAATTAGAATTGGCTGGGGAGTTCCTGACATGACTTGTGGAAAACTCGCGTCCGTAGCGGGATCTGTGACGATTCAAAAGTAATTGCTCTGTAATGAAATCAGAGATATTGATTTTACCTGTTTGTTCTTTGCCCTTTCCGTCTCCCCGTCATGCAACTATCTTTCTATCCCCTAGTCTCTTGTATACCAGGGGGGTGTTTCACAAAGATCCTAAGTTGAACTTATCTCTAAGTTGGACTTAAAAATTATGGAAAGCCATTAGCATCTTTGAAAATATTGTGTAAAAGTTATTTTAAAAGGCATAAAATGCTGATTCAAATCATTAATATGTTCTATTATCATGGGAGATTTCATGTTCTTGATGTGGAATTTATGAAAAGTCTAAAATACTTAAATTTCTGCTTTTTAATATATTTCATTTTAAGGCTCCAATGGCTGTCCATAATTTTTAAGTCCAACTTAGAGTTAAGTTCTACTTAGGATCTTTGTGAAACACCCCCCAGCTCTTATACCCCCATCCTCTTGCAGACACCACCATTATACCACTTTTGAGTCTTTACCACCTCTGCCCCCCACTCCCACCCCTATATACCCCCTCTCTATCTGTCATCTCCCCCTATCCCTACCCATCCCGTCTATCTCCATCATGATCATCTATCTCTCTGCCCCCTCTCTCCTACTCCTTCCACCTCCCCTCTCCTCCCTTCTTCCTCTCTTTATCCCGTCTCTCTCTCTGTCTCTCTCTCTCTCTCTGTCTCTCCCTCCCTCACTCTCTCTATATCTCTGTACCATCCCCCCTCTATCCCTACTCACCCCGTCTATCTCTATCATCATCTCTCTCCCTGCCTCCCTCCTCTTCCTCTCTCTCTTTCTTTTCCTCCTCCCTCTATCCCCATCTCCTATTCTCTCTTCTTTATCTCCCTCTCTCTCTACCTCTCTCTATTATTCACTTATTAAACTCTTCTACTCCCTTCACCCCTAAAACATTACACCCCCTTCCTCCGCCATCAGCCTTTTACATCCTCGCAGCAGAAACCCTCATTCTATATATAATAATATAAATCTGTTTTTGCCCCGTGCACTGCAGGAAAGTGCTTTTCTCTGAACCAGAATAAACTGTCTCTCCGGACCCGTGACGATCTTCACGTATGTTGATCCGACCATCTCCAATTTGGATTAACTTTTCAATCTACTCTTAGCCCCATAGCTCCAGGAAAAGCAGGCCCTCTCATTTCAAATTTCATCAATAAACAACCGACATGAGAGAAAAAAAAGAAACCCGCTGTGAATTAGGGCGGAGGGCATTCACTGAAGTAAGGTGACTTTTAACTCAACGTTAAAGATTGTAAGGAATTAATTCAAGCCAAAAGATTTTCTGATATTTCAACAAAAAAACAATAATCTTCTAACCATGATCAGAAATTAACTGCATTTTGTAAATTGTAATTTCAGAAAATAACGCTTGATAGATACGAACAATTAAGAGTAAAAAGAAAGACCAACCCTGATAAAATGCGCTGAAATGATAGTTAATGATTGGCTGATTTTGAAAGAATATTGAATTCTGGGAAAAGTATGAAAATCTTTTGAATTTGTTCGTTCTTTTTATGTTAGTTTGGAAGATTATCATAGAAAATGTGTCTCCCACAAAGGACGGCTCTTCAACTGCCCTCATTTACCCCCACCCCTCCCGACCCTTGCATCCTAACGATGAAAAAGGGCAATAATTATTTCAAACAAATCCTTCTCATTCAATATAAGCATGTACATTTCATCATATCCCACACCGTGCAGTTAAATCACTGTACTAACAGGCATATCCAGTATTAATGGAAGTATAGCATTCGTATTATACAGTTATTGACTGGCAGGGGGTGTAATATAACATTATTTGGACCGCTGAAGGGAGTTATATATCCCGAGTGGTTATATTTTCCCGAAGCGCGCAGCGCTGAGGGAAAATATGGTCACGAGGGGAAATATAACTCCCTTCAGGTCCAAAGAATGTTATATACCCCCTGCCAGTCAATAACTGTTATATTAGATAGCCCTTTTTTGTGGGGGGGGGGGGGGGGGGGGGGGGGGTCCAAACAAAATTTGCCCGAAATTTTTTTTTGGAAATTACAGAAAAATAATCTGTCGAGATAGTTCAAGAAAGAAAAAAAAACCTTACAAAAAATAAAATTATAACAACAATTTTGGGAAAAAAAAAAAATTGAAAAAAAAAATTCTTACCCAAAAAGGCATTTTTCGGGAAAAAAAAAATTACCCAAAAAAGTATTTTTTGGAAAAAAAAGAAAATGTGGAAAAAATAATTTCAAGGGAAAAAAAAATTCATGAAAAAAAATATTGAAAATATTAAATGACCCTCGGTAATGGTGTAATGTGTGTAATTGGTAACATACAGTCCTCAAGAGGGCGACATGCATTGATTAAAAATATATTAATTTCACCAGCTGGTTAATATAACACCGAAAAGTGACCGGCCAGGAAAATATAACAATTTGGATCCTCACAATTGATATCACGTGACGAGCTCTGGACCAATCACATCTCGGTATCTGTCTAAGCTATCTAATATATATAAATATCAAATATCTAATAGATTCCTCTCAAACATCATCAAACATGGAAAGCATTCACTTATCTTACGTCTTCATTTAAGCCTTCTTAAGCTCCTCCGATACCATCTTACTTTGTTTTCTTCACGAAGCTTATCTATCGGAATGCGAACGAGTATAAATTTTTCATATGTTTAAGTACCTGTTGGTTCTCAAGCTTCCAGATAACTTGAAGTAATCTGACTCAAAGAACCCCGGGGGTTTGGGATATGTAGATCAAATTTAGCTCCTCTGCTCTAGCTGCTTAGGGTATTTGAGTCATATATGTGATTATTTGTTTAGCCGGCAACGCGATACAAGTGGAATCGGAATTCGGAAATAAATAATCAATTTTGAACTATTGCATGTAACTCCAGATGCGGGATTTGGGACGTTATACCCCACCCCACATGGGACCTGTATTTTGCATTTTAAGGTACTATGGTAGATTCAGGAAAGGGTATATTAAGCACACCGCACACTATACCATTTGACTATACGATCCGATTTTTGAAAGAATTTCAATATACTTTAATATGAACATTCAAATTGTTTTAATCTTTACGATCGAGGATCTGATCATTATTCATATAAATAATAACAGCTGAATTTCAAGGGATTTGAATGTTCTTTGGAGAAGGAAAAGCTAAATCGGCTCAGAATCGTAGCAATTGTGTAGGATTTGAACCAGATTCGGCTTTAGTTTTTTTTTATACTAAATTCCAGTTGTTAGTGTTCTTATTATCATTCAGATATTATCGGAGTAAATCATATTTGTGAGCGCTTAGAGACAGTATTTCGTATTAAGTGCTATACAAATCCAGATTATTATTATTAGCCTGCAATAATAATGGTGCATAACATATAAACAAGTTTATGCAGCTCCTGTGTTTCAACGTTGCACCTTCTTTCTCGTACAAGACGGTGCACAAGTCAACCTTCTGAGATTTTAACATAAAAGTAACATCCTCTTTTATAGCGATGCAGGTATGGGCGATTTGTGGTGCTTATTTGAACCTTTAATTCTCGATGCGAACATACTTTAGACATGCTGGACGCAGGTGATGTGATGTCGGCGATGACTGATGTCTTTGAACACGACACCGACATTGAAACATGGGCGACGACTTCGGCCTTGAGAAGAAAGAGGGGGAAGGCTGGTGAGGGCAAGAAATATGCCTACACACAATCGATGGCTAAAAGTGATTGGATATGCTAAAAATATAGATGTTTTACTAAATAATTGTGACGATTGCTTGATAAGCATAATCATGGTAATGTGATACAAGAAGGTTTTATTTGTGTAACTTTAAATCTTAACTGTACTGAAAACGTTCATATCAATCTGAATCAGTGATCACAAGCTCCCTCATACATCTTTGGATATTGCTATTGGTACCAGAAAAAAGGTCGAAAAATAACAAGCTCAATTTGATATCTTTCCAAGAGGGCCTCGCAAAAGCAGATTTTCATTTCTTTTCTATTGTACATTTACTGTTCCCGTTACTCCGCGGTCAGTTTGTGACTATAACAGTCAATTCGGAGATATTCTGTCCTGTACAAAATGATTCCCCTCCAAATGTCCACGGATATTTTATACACATGCATGGAGACGTCCCACTTTGTCCGTTTTTTAATTTTTACTGCCAAAATGACGGAGGTCCTTCATGAATACCTTTTGTTTGCAATCTTGAGAAGAACACTTCCATTTGTGTATCAAATGAATAATGAATACTTAACTCTCATGAACACGTCTAGCAGTCGTCTCGACGGTTTAGACTTTTCCACAATTTGATACATTTAATAGGAAATTAATTTAAAGCCAAGGAAGACGAATCTATTATTCATCATAACGAAAATCCCTGACCAGAAAAAAAAAACTCATGTAAAATAATAAATAGCAAATATAGAAAATGTCATCACCAAATACCAATGAAAGGGGAAGTTGTCTGGGATATGTTTATATTTAATTAATAATTATGGCGCCCTGTAATATTGCCTTAATCAAGTAATGAAAACATTCCATGCCACGTTAATCATGAGAGGAAATATTATTGCTGTATTTTCGTCAGTATTATACTGGGATCTTGGATAATCGATGTATGCGTAAAGAGAGCTTTAATCACTATTCTAAGAGCTAATCACAAGTCCGTTTTTATTGATTTAATCAGTTATTGAAACGAATCAATTCACATTCATTCCAGTTATATATATACGGCTTATTAATATGGATATATTTAAGTTAGGTCTGCTGTATTACTGCAGTTATACTGGGAGCTTTGATTTTATGCGCATGCATATAGATGGCCATAATCACAACTCGGAGACATCAATCTTTCGAAAAGCTTCTCGTTAATGCTCAGACGGGCCCCTCCTATCCAAACACTTTAAGTTGTTTTGCTAGGCGACGCTAACCCGAAATGAAAATCCCTCAGAGGTACGACTTTATACCTCTCAAATTACAGATGAGTGACCTAAATAATTCGGAGTTTTTAGATGTAGAGAATAAAATGGACAGTCCTTTCCCGATGCCCTCCAACACCAGTAGTGTATTGTAAGAAACCTTCATCAATTAAAAGCTACTATACTGGTACATGGAGATGCTACTTCGATGTATATTTTATACGAGTCAAAACTATTATGGATAATGGAATTAACGCGATCGCAACAAACTTTGGAAAATCGGCTCAAGGGAAATTCCAATATATACCCTTGAGGGTATATCCCATTAACAAAAAATGAATTACGCAATCGGTCATTTTAATGTTCACTCATTTCGAAAGGCGGTGAGCAAGGTGATGCAATAATAATTGTCTTAATCTGCTTAAGTTGAATTTTTGAAAGGCTTTGCGATCGTCTTTCTTGTTCTTTTGATGACGTTCTTCAATTCAAATTAATATCCCATCACAGTTTTATAATGAAGATTGAAAGTGACAATTTAGCAGATAGTGATGCAGTTTACCGCCAGTACTCTTCTCAAAGATGCTATGCTATTCCTAACAAAAAGCTATGTGGGCGTATATAAAAATATCTATTCATAATACGCCTATTTTTTAAGCATACAGATTGGTATCTGTTACATACTATTTCTCTTACTTTAAATGTCTTCCTTGATATCGCTTGGTATTTTCAAAGCAGAACTTGGAAAGAAATGGTCTAAACGCAACACGCACATCATCAATATCTCCGTAAGATGTGGACGTATCGTACAACAAGGAGAGAAAACATGTCAATAAGATCCATTAAAATGCAGTGTAAGCTTGAGATTGCACAGAGGACTCCAATTTGGTAAAACGTGAGTCTAACGATTGGCGGGGGGGGGGGGGGGGGGTGGCACTCTTACCATTAGGGCACCGGCATTAACAAGTGTATGGTGGACGATAATGTGAATCTACTAGGCTACTGATTGGGGATGCTCTCTCTCTCTCTCTACCTCCCTCCTCCATTGTTTGATGTGGGGGGGGGGGGGTACCCCTGTTCCCTTTAGCAACACTACTAGGATTCCACCACGATTGTTGTTTTCCACACTACAACCACCGAATGCATGTATACAAACACAACTTTCCCATGCAAGATGTACCTTACAATTAATACTACACGCACTGAACATGCATCCTTAAAGAAATGATGTATCCATGCATTAGTCTCTGAAAGGGATGAGGGGGGGGGGGGGGGAGGTGAAAACCACTCAAAGTCCATTTTATCTTGGTATCATCACAAGCAGTCTTTGCATTTTTTATTTTGTTCAATATAGGGGCCCTCTGGTGGTAACGGATGGAATAACAAATGACCAAATACCTTAGATTTGCCCAGACACCATTATAACGATGTACATGTATAAACCTGCTACAATTTTAGCTACTGTAACCTTATAACTGCAAATTTCGAAACGTACTATATCTCACAAAAATGATATATCAAATGCTTATATCCCTCTTCGAAATGAAGATGTTGATGTCATGGAATTTCTGGGCGAAACGTGCCAACTTAAACGTCTGAAGCAGACGACCCGATGGGATCGCGGGAAAGTTAAAACCAGACAACACCACGTGGCTATATCGCCCTCTGTGTACAGAGCGTGACAAAAGCACGATCTCCGACTTATCACGTGATTAATTTGGAGGGAAAGGACGACATCGGAGAGGAGAGTCTACCCTTCCATTCGTGTTGTTTGTTTGTTCTTCTGTCTGTCTGGCTAAACGGGATGGCTTGAACCTGCCTGTATGCAGGCGCGGATCCAGGAATTTCCTGCCGGGGGGGGGGGGGCACAAGGAGGGGCACCGTGTCGGAAAGAGAACATATATATATATTTTTTTAAGTCCCCCAAAAAATCGCAACGACTCAGCCAGCCGCTGAATAAGCGGGGGGGGGGGGGGGGGGGGGGGGGGGGGGGGGGGGGGGGGGGGGGTAAGAGGACACTTTGTTTTTTTTTTTTTAGGTCACGAAATTTTTAAATTTGACATTTTGCTTCGTTAGGGGGGGGGGGGTAAGGTCACCTTTTTAGGTCAGCCATTAGGTGTGTTTTTTTTTTTTTTTTTTTTTTTTATTAAATTAAAAAAAAAAAAAAAAAAAAAAAATGTTTGGCAGGGGGGGCACGCCCCTGTTTTTCAGTGTATTTTGGGCGGATTTAGGGCTGATTTTAACATATTTTTTTCGGCCGGGGGGGCACGTGCCCCCTGTGCCCCCCCCCCTGGATCCGCCACTGGTATGTCTCAGTCGTAGGAGCCCGAAGTATACTGCGTTTATGCAATGTATTAAGTCACACAGTACAAGATGTATGGCAACAAAATATGACTAGCATGTGAACAAGATAGACAGAAGTAATTTACTCCTTTTTTTAATGTGCAGTAGTAGTTTACTTAGAAATATACTTCGTCAAAATCCTCTGTTTAATGGAGATTAAACAGTCGAGATATAAATAAACAATTGTTGTTAAACCAAAAGAGTCAAAGAATATCATGATCGTTCCAAGTTTGAAACTAGTCTCTTCCTGAAATAAAAGGAAATAGAGGAATAGTAATAATAATATGTAGAAGAAGCAGAAGAATAGGTAGTAGTAGTAGTAGTAGTAGTAGTAGTATTAGAAGTAGTAGTAGTACTAGAAGTAGTAGTGGTAGTAGTAGTAGTAGTAGTAGTAGTAGTAGTAGTAGTAGAAAAAGTAGTAGTAGTAGTAGTAGTAGTAGTAGGAGTAGTAGTAGTATGGTGGTGGTAGCGGTGGTAGTAGTAGAACTAAACTAACTTTTCTTTTAAACAAGAAGAAGAGGAAGTGCTTGAGAATTTGTTAACTTTCTGTTATTGAATGAAGCTGATGTAAATAGACAAATTGTTCTGTATCCGGCAGGAGAAATGCACATTCAGTTCACACTATCGTCACTGGTAACGCAAATCGGCTATCCGTACCATATTAAAAGCCAATCATATATATTAAAATCACTGGAAAAATGACGTGTTCGTCAAAAGTGAATTTTACGAAACTTTCCGTTTTAATCCAACTTGATTAAAAGTATATGAATCTGTAACTGAATAGAATATTCAATAAACATGGCGCCCTACGTATTTAACCTTCTGATAAAGCAATATGACCGAATAATAGATATCAGAACAGAAAAGTCAACATTTAAACGATTAAGCATTCCCAAAGGAGGTAATTTTCCTTTCGTTAGCCCAATTCCATAAATTGATAGAAAACTGGGGCATCTAAACAAAAACAAGTTCCTCATATATTTCGTTGGAATCCAATCACCGTCTAAACCCATGTTAATTGCATCGATGGGCTTGAGTGACGTGTGATTTATGAAATTTACATGAATAAAGAAGACGTAGCGAGCGTGAAATAATCGCGTGCCGATACCACCCATTGTGCAATATTTTCTTAGTTTTTTTTCTTCTCGCGCTAAAACCTAGACTTTATCTAACCTCTTATCAGTTAACAAAAGTACTCTGTCCTAGAAATCTGTCATGCACTTTTACAAATTCAACACTGGGTGATTAATATTCACTAATATATTATGTCTATATTCGTGATTCAATAATTGGCGTTAAAAATTCATCGGGTTTTGAGGAGCCTCTTCGAAATTAAGATGGTGAGAATCGCAATGCGTGCGGTATTGGCCTTTCTTCTCATGCGCTCTGACACGTACGATATACAGCTTACGCTGGGAGAGAGCAAGGATGAAGGAGAGAGAAAGAGAGAGGACCGCCGAAGGCTGAATCCAGTAGAAGATTTCCCGCCACTTGATCACGGAATCGAACTCGAAAATGCACCGAGCGCAAACACCCCCGTACGTCGTGAAAGTCGCCTTTATCTGCGAGCTGCATGAAAGGCCTGTACAAGTGCGCGCGAGCGAGCTTATGAGAGCGTCGTTGTGGATGATGATGGCGCCACAGCGCAATATGTCTTCCTGAGTTAATAACGCGCGAACGCGCTTCAAATCCCGTAAGGCGCTTTTGTACGTGTTCTGTGTGGCTTACTCGTCAAGTTTGTAATGCGATGCTCATCTATTTCTTATTCCTTCTTCCCCATCTCTCTTCGTTCTCTCTCTTTCGTCCCCCCTCTCTCTATCTTTCATTTTCCCACTACCTCTCTCATTCTCTGCTCTACTTTTAATCTTCTCATCTCAATTAGCATAGTGGTAGATGATTTCGTCATTCCAATAAGTAGAAATAGGGAACAAGAAAACACATAAAAACTCACCCATGTATACATAGATATTCTTCATACATATTCCAGGCAAAACAAATTTTCTCTGTCTATAGTTTGTTTCTCTCTAGGTTTATCTCTATCTCTCAAGGCGTCTGTTTCTCATAATGCCCCCTTCCCCAAATCGATCATCACCCCTCCCCTCATCTCATCACCAAAAGCGTCGGCCTGATTTAGTTTTATAGTCTTCTAATTTGAATATACATGATAAAAGTTGATACTCCATTGAAACGAAGTGACATTTTGTACATATTGTGTAATTTAACTACTACAACTCAAATATGTTTAAATTGCACTGTTGCCCATAAAGTTGGAAAAACATGTTCTCACCTCTTTTAATGAAAAGATTGTGACAATATCATTTATTAATAAAGTTTATTTTTTATCAGAACTTTATTGATCATCCAAAGGGTCATAGCGATTGATCTATAAAGTTCTGCGAAGAATAAATCTTTTTGTCACAGTTTCATGAAGCGAGGTGAAGAATATATTTTATTCCAAATGTTGGGCGACAACGTATGCTTCAGTCGAGTGGAGGGGGTATCTATAATACTAAAGATGCAACAACTTAAATTAGTGTTATTCATAGGCATTTTGTCAGGACTTACTCTAAAATCATTAAACCCATTTATCGTATAAATGGGTTTGCTGTTTTCCTATTATATTTCTATTTTTAAAGAAAATGGAACGTAGCGCAAGAGCATAGGGAATTGACAGGAGTACGATTATTTCGCGCCGTGTCTTCGTTTTATTTCTGGAGGAGCTGGAATATTTCCTGAGAAAACTTCATTAGAGCTAAGAGGGAGGCGGGGATTTAGCGCGGGAATTCTCCAAAGTTGGCCAAAGGAAATGGCGGTATTGACGTGAACCTGTGTCCACCAAATGTCAACTGTAGAATAAACAGGGTTCTGCCTCAAATAATCATTTCGCTTGGGAACCCGTACCATCCTTTTTCGTAGGCCGCTCCGCACTGCCGCGCTCGATCATCCGCTCGTGCGCAATCACTGACTGGTGCACAACCACATCTCGCACAGCCGCGCTCGTAGAACGCGTAGTGAAAGAAGGGATCACGACACCATTCCAAATCTCGACTTCGCGCTGTGCGGACAACTCCCTCCTTCTCCCCATCTTACTATTTCCATCCCATCCTCTCCGTTTCGCTGCGGAAGTCCTGCTCTCCGAAGGTTCTATCACAACAGACTTGGAGAGGTAGCAGGAGGATATTGTTGTTATGATTGCAACCATTGGGATGTAATTAATAATGCGGATCATCATTGTTGTCGTCATGTAGTATGTCATTATGCATTCGTTTCTCCGGCAGAAACTCATCAAGAATATTGAGGCCCACAAGTGGCCAGGGAGCTAATATACGGCACTATAGCCGAGGAATGCTAATCCCCTTCTTCAATATATCACACAGTGTCTTCGGCAGTGTTGCTATTATTTATTTTGTATCAAAACAAACGATGAAATCTAATCTAATCAGTCCGATTAATTGTCAACCTTAAAAACAATGAAACCGGTCTAACCCAAATTTCGAAATGCTGGGGATTTCTTTTCTGTTCTTGAATTTAACATGTTCAACGTAATCATCATAGTGTGTAGTACTCAATTCCCTACTTCTCTCTTGAATTATGTTGACGGTTTGATAGAAATAACTAAAAATGCCCCAAACTGAAAATCTATTAAGGTTTTGTAACCATTATGTGTTGGTTTTAGTTACACTACAGAGATGTGGAGTTGTGCTTATCTTGTTATTGCTTAACTGATGATAATTTATCTTGAGCTAGGTGTTCATAAATTTTGTACTTTCTCTTTTTTCTTTAAAAATATGGTATTGTCTTTAGACTGCCCCCAAAATCCGTTCATCTTGTTATTTTATCATTTCTTCCATACCCCACGAGGCGAGGGGCCGTAGAAGAAATACAGTTGATTGCCATTGTCGTTGTCAGGGAATTGCCATCCAATGACATTGTATTGTTAAAAGCAACAAAACTATTAAAATGAAAATGAGCGTAATGTTTCATGGTACACTATCGCTTTAAAGATGAAGTTGAGTTCTGGTCATGCGATTGCATTGTGAAAGAAACGGTGTGGAATCGACTAGAAAAGGTTGATCATCTAGCATATAAGTATTCGTGTGTATTGCAAGGTTCTGGAATCATTAATGATAAGAAATTTCGCAAAGTCTTGGTAAAGTTACAAACACTGTACACAGAAAGATGTAGGCCTATATGGGACTACACGAACACGCGGCGTAAAAATCCGTCCCGATTTTTACGATGTTACATGACATATTTAGAATATGAAGGCATTTGAAGAGCCATGCTTTTCAGGGAACATGTCTTATCTGATGTTCTTTCACACTTGCATAATAACTATGATAACGCTCACAATGTATTTTTCACCTCTTCCTAGAACTCAACCTTCTCTTTAAATCCGACGTTGGCATATAAATAAGAGATTCGCTGACATCCATGTGATAGTTAGCACGCTGATAGCTCACTGCTGATTTCTCCACCACGTAACCCGATATGTGGCCTCAGCGAAATTAATCAAATACCACCAACCCGCCAAAATCATTGCGATATTTCAAGCTGCTGACAGATAAGATCTCGCTCTGCCATTGAGAAGTATGTTGCCATTCGACTAAGGAATGTGGACGGGTTTAAGACATTAAAGATTTTTTTTTCGGGGGGGGGGAGGCTCCATATATTTGTGTAATTTTCACCACCCTCTCCCCCCCAATCTGTCGGTAAATAAACATTTAAATAAACAGTAGGTATTTATTTGAGAAGCCTCAAGCAGCAAAGACAAAAAGCTGATTTGTTAGGTAGGGGGGGGGGGGGTCTACGTGAGATAAATGATGATTTCATCAGCGTCTTAATCCCTCAACCAAAATATTAATCTCAACTAGATTGATAAAATTAAACAGAGAATTCAAAATTTGAATGTTGCCCTCAGCGCTCAGCAAAAAACATAAGCTTTCCTAAGAATGTTGACAAAAATCTTATAGTTCTTCGTCTTGTAGCCTTTCTGGGATCCATTTAAGCAAATTTCCACTTGAATATGAAAATGGATTATGTTGAAACATGGATGGAAATCTGCACTGTTTACTGATTTGGTGGTCATGAGTGAATGATGATTGCAGAAGGCCCTTCATTTTGGGGTTTTCAGCGCCATGTTTGCAAGGTAATCATTTTAAAGCGATCATGCAGAGTGAGAAATGATGCTAGCTTGACTGACATATCACCGAAAGACTGTCGGAGAATGTTTTCACTGATCAGCCGGCGAAAGAGAGAGAGAGACAGAGACAGACAGACAGAGAGAGAGAGAGGGGAGATAGAGAGAGAGAGAGAGAGAGAGAGAGAGAGAGAGATAGAAGATACGAGGGAAGAAAGGGAGAAAGGTTTTAAAATATAGTACTGATAGTAAACTATTGACAATAAGAAATTAAAAAGAGAGATTTTGAACGGAAAAAAAGGATATCTATGAATGGAGAGGAAATATACAAATGAAACATGTAAACTCAAGAGTGGGTCAAAGAGGAAAACGTGTGTGCGTGTGTGTGCTTGTGTGTGTGTGTGTGTGTGTGTGTGTGAAAGACAGAGAGAGGGAGAGAGAGAGAGAGAGAGAGAGGGAGGGAGAAAGAAAGTATTTGAAATATATGGGAAAGATAAAGAGAAAGGAATGCGGGTTCAGACAAAAATAGAGAGGGAAAGTACAAAAAGAGGAGAGATGTGATTATGAGAAGTGTGAAATAGTTTTTGAAAATAACACAAAATGGAATAATGGAAAGAAAGCAAAA